>CM060959.1:11459659-11702159 GCA_030765055.1 Mantis religiosa | reverse complement strand
GGCAGGATCCTTATACTTACAAGTTGTATACTCCCTGGCAGGCGAGCACAACCCATATCAATGGCTAACATAATTAGTAAACAAGCAACTGAAATAGAAACTTTACAAAGAGTAATTGTTCCAGTACAAGAGGAAATTTCCTTAAGAAGATCTGAAAGGTTACGAATTAGACTAACAGAATATTTTTGTTTAAAATATTTTTAAGTTAGTTAGTAATTTTTGTAAATTTTAAAATTAAATTTATAAAATTTTGAAAGGGATGGATTAGAAAATGTTAAATGTTTAATTATATTTTTTTAAATTTAGTTTATTTTTCTGTTTGTTTATTTTTATAAATGTGGACTTTTATATCTGATATGAGAACATTTTAAAAGGTTTGTAAAAGGTTTTATTTTCATCTATTTTTATTTTTTATTGTTATATATAATCTATAAATTGTGCATGTTTTGTATATCTTTTTGATGTGTTAATAAATAAATAGATAAAAAAACAAACAAAGAAAGAAAGAAAGAAAGAAAGAAAGAAAGAAAGAAAGAAAGAAAGAAAGAAAGAAAGAAAGAAAGAAAGAAAGAAAGAAAGAAAGAAAGAAAGAAAGAAAGAAAGAAAGAAAGAAAGAAAGAAAGAAAGAAAGAAAGAAAGAAAGAAAGAAAGAAAGAAAGAAAGAAAGAAAGAAAGAAAGAAAGAAAGAAAGAAAGAAAGAAAGAAAGAAAGAAAGAAAGAAAGAAAGAAAGAAAGAAAGAAAGAAAGAAAGAAAGAAAGAAAGAAAGAAAGAAAGAAAGAAAGAAAGAAAGAAAGAAAGAAAGAAAGAAAGAAAGAAAGAAAGAAAGAAAGAAAGAAAGAAAGAAAGAAAGAAAGAAAGAAAGAAAGAGAAAGAAAGACAGAAAGAAAGAAATTCGGAGTATTGATCGCAGATTAAGAAAAGACTATCGGGGTATAGTATGCAGATTTTTAATTTATTTTACTTTATTTTATTTCCCTATCTCTTGCTACTGTGGTCTTCAAACAGCTCACCAGACCGTCCTACCAGAGTATGAAATGTTTACCCCAGAGCATATCATCCTGTCATGCAGCGCCGAGACTCTCACCGACATTTCTACCCTAAAAGAGACCACCAGGTGAGAGATGAATTGAAGTGATAATGGAGATGAAATGGAGGGACAGGAAATTCGGGGAATGTAATTAACCTACCCAACATTCGCCTAGCGACCGAGGAAAACCCGCGAAATCCTATGAGTCAGATAGTTCGGCCAAGGGGATTGAACCCGGAGTTCCCAAAAGTGGGCCACAGACGAAGCCGCGTTAGATATACCGCGTTCTAACGTTTTTCAAGAAAAGCCCTCATCCGTATTCCTACAGTAAAATTAACAGTAAGTTAAAGCTTATCTTGAAGTAGATAAAGCAAAAAGTAATTGTACAAAAGTAGAGATGGTAATAACTCTTGTATTATCTAATTTCACGACCGAAATGTCAAAGTTACCGTCTTTCGGAAAAGTTGTACAGACCTTGTGCGTTGTACACAAGGGTATCTGGGTTCGGAGAGGGAGACAACAAATTCAGGAAGCTTGTACTGCTATACATTCCTGCAACTTTTTGTGCCTTGCACTACAGTTTACGTTGTAATGCAAATTTCCCTCCCAGTTATAACATAAGATCATCTTACGACCTTGCGAATTAAAGCTCACACAGTAAAGTGAAAGTGATTTCGACCGCATCATATCGATAAAATGTTCAGGGACACACAACCAGTAGTTACTCTTGGGCAGGCATAAAAATGGAATATCTCGCAAATGTTAAGGTTTTATTTCTTTTGAAGAAATTACATAACACAGTTTATATCAAATTTATTGGAATGAATACTGAGATGCAGGGCCAAGCTTACCACGAGGCCGGCGTCGGAAAGTTGGAGAGAATAACAGAGAGAAGTAGATGCGGTAGCGCGGTACTGGGCACTGGCAGTGATATTGACAGATAACTAAATTCTTCTGGAAGTTTTCCTCGTGCCCGTTTCTCATACGTTCTGGAACTCTGTATGCTTAGTTCAGAAAGGAAATGAAGATCTGTTTTATGTACTTTTCCCTGCTCTATACTTGATTTTAATTTTTTTCCCGTTTATCTGAAGCACAAATGAAAACTCTTTATCCAGTTTTGTCTGAGAAAAGGTTACTTTATAATATTTACAGAAATGTGTCTATAAATTGGGAATATTCTCACGAATGCATTGTTGAGACAAGGTGGCGCGGTCGATGCATTCAAAGAGACGGACAGTGCAGTGTGGAGATAAAAGCTTGCCCAAATGGGGGGAGGGAGATGGATTTCTGGAGAGTTCGTCTTTCTTCTAACACCGTCCTCATTGTTTGAGAACATTCCATGGATCGTACCGGGTGGTAAAAGAGACTAACAACGTGGTCTACCGTATCCAGAAGGTGCCCCGAGGAAAAATATTGGTGGTACACCTGGATCGTCTGGCCCGCTACGATGGTGCTGTTCGGGACGACCAGCCTTGAGGAGGGAGCAGTGTCGCGAGCCCATTGTTGATCGAGGCGGCGCGGCGAGGCATTCAAAGGGAATCGTGGCCAGCCATCAGCGAGACTGGGACGTCGAGGTGCCACTGTTCTTGCTAGCCTACCGCTCGTCAACACACGACACCACTGGGATGACGTCAGCCAGCTTAATGTTCGGGCGAGAGTTACGCCTCCCCTGTGACCTGGCTTTTGGAAGCCCCCCGGATGCAAAACAGCCAGCATCCGAGTATGTGGAAAACCTGGTGGACCATCTGCACGACATGCATGAGATGGCTCGTCAGAACATCCAGAAGGCGAGCGACCGCATGAAGACCCGATACGACAGGCAAGCCAACAGCCAAGGGTTCCAGCAGGGTGACCTGGTCTGGTTGTATCTCCCTATTAGGACAAAGGGACGCCGCCCGAAGCTTCAGCAGCCATAGCAAGGACCGTAGCGGGTGGTGAAGAGGATTAGCGACGTGGTCTACCGCATACAGAAGGTGCCCCGAGGGAATATGTTGGTGGTACACCTGGATCGTCCGGCCCGCTACGATGGTGGTGTTCGGGACGACCAGCCTTGAGGAGGAAGCAGTGTCGCGAATGCATTGTTGCGAAAAGGCGGCGCGGCCGGGATATTCAAAGAGACGGACAGTGCTTAACACTGACAGTCAGTCGGTAATTGGACGCGTGCGCATGAACAGCTGTGAAAGTTTGTGGTCGTTGACCTTGCAAGTTGTATTTTGTATGTGACGTAATTGTGCTTCTACGGAAATAAAGAGCGATATTTAGTGTTTTAATCTGAACTTTTAATTTCACGAAGCCACAAAGTCACAATATATTTATTTTCAGCAACAATTTAGAATAATGGTGAAAACTCACAAATTTTTATTTTTGAAATATGAAACCTGGAGTAGAAAAATCATTACAGAATGTTGATCAATAGTTTAAATTAAACATAGAATAGTGAAAAGCAACCTCTCTGCAGCTTTTTAAAACCATAAGCATTTAAACTTTAAATACTCAAAAGATTAGATTTGGGTTTTGTGAACAAAAAGTGACAGGAGGCTAGTTAGCTATTTTTGGAATATAATCAACAAAAAGAGAAAATTTCGAAATTGTCAAAATGTCTATATTTGACTATCAAATACACTTTGTCGTGCAAATGTCTGAAACATACAGTAATTTAATAATAAAAAAATCGTTAATATTGCTTGATAAAATTCAAAATAAAGAAAATATGTTATGGTAAATTCTACTCTTGGCTGTTACAACTTCAAATTTGGTACAGTATAACTTCGTTTACCAAGATTAACTGACACCCGGTAGGGGAGAGAATCCGTCCCCTTCACTACTGTGGTGCGGGCGCTGCGGACCCTTAGCACTCGTGGTAACTGTGTCATAACTAGAGGAACGTCGGGCCGAACTGCCGAGCCCCTCCCTTATTGGGAGTTGTTCGGATTGGGTTGGACTCGAGGGGGCAGTGGTCCCCGATACCCGTGGGAGCTCGGGTACGTCTCCGGACGGGGTTGAGGTAAGCCATATATTTCCGCGTACTAGCCTGCATAGCTAGTAGGTGTGCTAGATCACCAGGCGGCACTACCGAGGTCATTCGGTAGCCTTCCCCTTTAGGGTTGGCGCGTGTAAGTGTTGTATCCACTTCCATCCCGTCTTGAGTCCCCAGGACCAGATGGGGGGGGGGGGCTTGTTAGTCTCTAGGTCTTGCCCTATGGAAAGCCCCACGGAGGTGCCCAGCGTCCTCTTGGGACATTTCGGTAACTCCCTGGTCGTTAGAGGGGTTCGGTTTTCACTTTGTGTGCATTGCCCTGGTAGATACCCTGGACCTTATATAAGATCAACCAGGATGCCGCCAGAAAATGGCCGCGGTAAACTATAAAAAAGGATGTACAAAATCAGAAATATTTTTAATCTAGTGTATAAATTACTATGGGCACACTTTCACCTAAAAACACATACACTGTATGTACTGTAATAGTCTATGTACTTGTACTGTACTACAAACTAGTCGGTAGTAAAAAAGACAGCGAGCTTCTACTGTCTCAGTTTAGTGTATCGCTTATCTCATATCCGCTTTAACATTAGACGTTCATTTGTCTTGACTCTCGAAATAAAACATCAATTTCTCTATGTTTGTTACTGCTTGTGTGTGGGTCATAACCACAGCTGGTTCATCAACACTGTCTCAATCTGAATACTCTTTATTTTCATTTTTAGTAACACTGCATGATGTAATAATGTCTTCCTCTGTAATCGATTTATAACCTCCGTCATTGTCAATGTCTTCATCATCAACGTCGGGACATCATCGATATTTTTAAACTGTTTATAAAATTTTCTTCCACATTTATTTTCTCTTCTTCAATCTTATTTCCTGACAAGTCACACATACCAAGGCATAACTTTCTTTTTCTATTTCAAATTGCCTCAAAAATATATTTCAATTGAAACTTTCGGAATATAACTTTTGAGTGGGATGCCTGTGTAGATAAAGAGGCATAAAAACCAACAAACAAAACAATCTTTGTAGATCTTTCAACCCAAACCAGTTTGTCCACGTCACAAAAGCACGTTCTACATTTTATGGATACCTCAACGAAATTCTTGAACCAGGATTTGGTACACGTCATGTCCATTATGTACTCTTGCTTTCCTTGAATTGAAATTGCACAATATATTAAGTCACAAAGTCCCACATTTCCTGATTTTCGAACAAATTCAAGGATAACTGTAAAGTAAAAAACTGAATACTGGTTTTTACGTCCCTCGTTATGAGCCTCATTTGTTTCCCGTATGAACAACGGACTACGATCTATTATCGATGATGACCTCTCGAAATATCACCAGGTCGACATGGCTTCGGGGCTCAAGTTGTAACGCCAATAATTTCCTTACTATTTTACCTACAGAAGTAGAGGGCATATTGCATTGCACCTAGAACTCAATACTTGCTTCCCGCGAGTCGGATTTGTTATATACATAAGTTCAGAATTATCTAACGAAAACACACAAAGACTCCAACAAAATTTCCTTTTAATGGAATATTTTCTTTGGGACATTTTATTTTTTTTAAACACTCTATGATAATTTTAATTAAAATATCGTAAACATGACTTTTAACCATAAACAAAAAATGTCTTGCATTTCACTAGAAATTCCAACATAAACTCCACATTTACTCGTTGATGCTTTTATTGGTGCAATACATATCAATCCAAACCTTCAAGATGGCATTTCCTCATTGTTAATTTTACTGTAGGAATATTTGAATACAGTAGACTTTAAGTGATAGTCAAATGTTTTAAAACTGGTTGTCTAGATGACGATCTTTGACATTACGTTCTATTTGTATGTCCCAGAGATAAAAAATGAATAAGACAAGGAAACATGGGAATACAGTAGACTTTAAGTGATAGTCAAATGTTTTAAAACTGGTTGTTTAGGTGACGGTCTTTGACATTACGTTCTATTTGTATGTCCAAGAGATAAAAAATGAATAACGACAAGGGAATATGGGAATACAGTAGACTTTAAGTGATAGTCAAATGTTTTAAAACTCGTTGTCTAGGTGACGGTCTTTGACATTACGTTCTATTTGTATGTCCAAGAGATAAAAATGAATAACGATAAGGGAACGTGGGAATACAGTAGACTTTAAGTGATAGTCAAATGTTCTAAAACTGGTTGTCTAGGTGACGGTCTTTGACATTACGTTCTATTTGTATGTCCAAGAGATAAAAAATGAATAACGACAAGGGAATATGGGAATACAGTAGACTTTAAGTGATAGTCAAATGTTTTAAAACTCGTTGTCTAGATGACGGTCTTTGACATTACGTTCTATTTGTATGTCCAAGAGATAAAAAATGAATAACGACAAGGGAATATAGGAATACAGTAGACTTTAAGTGATAGTCAAATGTTTTAAAACTGGTTGTCTAGCTGACGGTCTTTGGCATTACATTCAATACCGTTTACATGAAAGGATTTCTTATCAAATATAAGCTGAAACAAAATATCTGCAGTAACATACAAATTTGCAGTCTTGAAGCTGTTACGGAACAAGAGAATGTAGTTGCATGTATATTAGAAACTGGATTACCTTGCAATGCCGGGCTTATTATGTGTTGCAAACTAAATAAATTGTTAGAAGAAACTACAATAATTGACTATGTTGCCCTGAAACAAACGAGGTACATTTATCACACCGGTACATCTTACAATGCTGCCACTACACCTCGCGAATCCTGAAGTGCCGACGAGATAAATGACTCTTGGACTTTGCGCGTTTGGTACCTGCATCTGCTGGGAGATAGATGACAAACGATGGTTGCTTTAAGCCAAAATAAATTTCTATATGTCCTTTATCGGGATTTGTAATATTATTTGAGGAAGATTCTTAGTTAAGATAACCTCAAATATCAGTTATAAAAATTGGCAATTCTACAAAATAAAGAAAAAAAATAAAAGTGTGTATTTTGTCGAAACCTACTTCTTTTTGTAGTAACATATTGTCTGCTCTTACGAGACTTGCAGATGTTCTGCTGTCTGCATGTCCATGAGAATAACAAGTAATATTGCCAATGATCAAAACTTCACAGAATATAGCCGGAAAGTAGATTATATCCCTTTCTTGAACAGTTAATTATTTTTGGGAGAGTAAAAGCTTTCAAAATATGTTCGGATGTTTGAATGGGACACATTCTTGAAAAAACTCGTTCCACATTTTCGAAGTCATAGTTTTCAAATAAAAAAAGGTATTCATTAATAGTTAGGCATTACTTTCATAGCGAGGGAAGCTCCAAATAATAATTTTCATTAAAATAAGAGAGAATAATGACTCAAAGAACTAAGGTTACTCTTCAGTACTCTTTCTATTGTATTGTCACTCGTAGGTCCAAGAGCGAGACGCGACTTTCAAAGTGAAGGAAGCTCCAAATAATAATTTTCATTAAAATAAGAGAGAATAATGACTCAAAGAACTAAGGCTACTCTTCAGTACTCTTTCTATTGTACAGTCACTCGTAGGTCCAGTAGCGAGGCGTGACTTTCAAAGTGAGGGAAGCTCCAAATAATAATTTTCATTAAAATAAGAGAGAATAATGACTCAAAGAACTAAGGCTACTCTTTAGTACTCTTTCTATTGTACAGTCACACGTAGGTCCAGTAGCGAGGCGTGAGTTTCAAAGTGAGGGAAACTCCAAATAATAATTTTCATTAAAATAAGAGAGAATAATGACTCAAAGAACTAAGGCTACTCTTTAGTACTCTTTCTATTGTACACTCACACCTAGGTCCAGTAGTGAGGCGTGACTTTCAAAGTGAGGGAAGCTCCAAATAATAATTTTCATTAAAATAAGAGAGAATAATGACTCAAAGAACTAAGGCTACTCTTCAGTACTCTTTCTATTGTACAGTCACTCGTAGGTCCAGTAGCGAGACGCGTCTTTCAAAGTGAAGGAAGCTCCAAATAATAATTTTCATTAAAATAAGAGAGACTAATGACTCAAAGAACTAAGACTACTCTGCAGTACTCTTTCTATTGTACAGTCACACATAGGTCCAGTAGCAAGGCATGACTTCCAAAGCGAGGGAAGCTCCAAATAATAATTTTCATTAAAATAAGAGAGAATAATGACTCAAAGAACTAAGGCTACCCTTCAGTACCCTTTCTATTGTAGTCACCCGTAGGTCCAGTAGCAAGGCATGACTTTCAAAGCGAGGGAAGCTCCAAATAATAATTTTCATTAAAATAAGAGAGAATAATGACTCAAAGAACTAAGACTACCCTTCAGTACCCCTTCTATTGTACAGTCACACGTAGGTCCAGTAGCGAGGCGTGACTTTCAAGTGAGGGAAGCTCCAAATAATAATTTTCATTAAAATAAGAGAGAATAATGACTCAAAAAACTAAGTCTACTTTTCAGTACTCTTTTTATTGTACAGTCACACGTAGGTCCAGTAGCGAGGCGTGACTTTCAAAGTGAGTTAAGCTCCAAATAATAATTTTCAGTTAAATAAGAGAGAATAATGACTCAAAGAACTAAGGTTACTCTTTAGTACTCTTTCTGTTGTACAGTCACACGCAGACGCTGCTCACATTACAAGCTTTCCCTCTCCACTCAGATGTTCCCTGGTCCACACTGCATGAATGGACAAAGTATGTAGTTCACACACTTTTGGTAATAAGTTAATACTTCACAAGAATTTCCTATTTTCACCACTAAATACCAATCTATGTAAAATACTATTGCTAATACTAGTGAAATAGACTTACAGTTGTATGTAAAAGCGTTACATAAAACAAAAGAATAAACTGTTCTTCACACGCTACAGAGACTTCACGTGACAAAATCTGTCAGTGCTTTGTAACTATCGAAGAGTCGCGATTCCTCCCGGAAATTTTCGAAGCATGGATGTTTGCGAATAAATTATGAATATGTATCGAGAGTAAATAAAATATTTATGGCATTAATTTTCTTATTTTTATTTTTTCCCTCTTGAAATGCTTGGGGAAGCGGTGGTTCTAGCGCTTCATTGCGAGTTTGCTGTCGACGCCGTACTTCCAAATGGGAAACAAGTGAAGAACAACTGACTCAAGAGAACTGTTCCATTTACCTGTCAGCTACATCGTGATTCTGCAATACATATCATCTTGCTTCTATCGACGTTGCTCGCCTACTAATTGAAGCCAAGGGCATTTCTTACTTTGTAATGTAAATATAAATGAAGCCTGCAGTATTCTAAATTCTACATTTATTAACACGTGTTTCTGACTTTTATGGAGCTATTATATACGCTCTTTAGCTGTCCATTCTATATAGGAGTTTATAAAAACTGTTTAATTTTCTCAAAGGTCTCTTTATGATGCTTGAGGTACTTTTATGTTCCTTAAATTTACGAAAAGGGACCACTGATTTTACTTCTCTTTCAAAATGAGTCGTCTTAAGGACTTTTACATCCCAAAAATGTCTCTGCTTGAGCCGGGTTGAATAATGGACCTGGGAAACCTAGGACTAAAATGTTACCCCAGACCACGGAAAACGAAATTTTGATTCTATTGTCTTCAGTAGTTTTCAAATTCAGTTGTTTCAACGTAAATAAAATTGTTGCATACCAAAATATATTTTGACCCTAACGAATATTTAATTCAAATTGTTCAAAATAAAATTTGTTTGTACGTGGTACGTCCAGAAAGTAAGTTCTGTTTGGTAATAAAATTAAATTGTGTACAGATACAGAACAAATATTTATTGCACAAAATTCTACAACTCTTAAACTACTTCTTCGCATAACTGCCGAAATTTTGCAGGCATTTGTCATAGCAAGGCCCAAGTTTTTGTATACCTTCTTCATAGAAGTTTGCCGCCTGTGTCTTCAACCAGTTGGAAACATTTTCTTTCAGCTCTTCATCATTGTTGAAGTGTTCACCGCCAAGAAAATATTTGAGATGCAAAAACAGATGAAAGTCGCTAGGAGCGAGGTCAGGGCTGTACGGGGGTTGGTCAAATACGCCCCAGCCAAATCCCTGTAGGATGTTTCTCGTCGCATTTACAGTGTGTGGTCGTGCGTTGTCATGAAGAAACACAACCACTTTTGACAGCCGATAAATTTCAATTGGTTTCACTTTCCTAGCATTCAGAAAACAAATCACAGATCTGATTTCACAAGTGGCGGGATTTTCAATCAACACCGACAGTGTAAACAAGCACAACAAGGCGTACGTGGCTGACAGCGATCTCACAATGGCGCACATTTCTTCTCCTTGATACAGAGCGTCTGCCGCGCATGTGCGCAACTGCGATCGCAGCGCTGCAGACGAGATAAGTTGAAACAGAACTTACTTTCTGGACGCCCCTTTTATTTTAATTTTCGATAAATCACAAGCAATGTTTTCTTCAAATTGATATCAAAGACATTCTTCGTTAGATTATCCGAAGTACCAGACGCTGTAACCTATGACATTAGACGACGAAACTTCGAAAGGAGCAGATTGAAAATTAAACTGCCTCAAGACATCCTACTAACTGACTCAGAAGATAGCGACTTTTCACACTAATTCAAAGTACGAGGGCTGTTCAATAAAGAATGATCATAATTTTTTACGCTCATAATTTTTCGCACTAAAATTCAATCTTATTATATTCTGTTAGCTTAATGTTAAACAAAGAGGCCGCATTAGTTTCATTGTTGGTACTCCTGGTTGCCACCTCTGAGAACCAGGCAAGTTCAGTCATGTTCAGTATCGCCTACCGCTGCAATGGAAGTAACATGCAGTTAAAGTTGATGTTAGAGGAAGATCCGGAGTCTCTTTCAAACGTAATCACTGCTGATGAAACTTGGCTACATCATTTTGATCCTGAGGGCAAACAGCAAAGCTCAGTGTGGAAATCTCCTTCATCACCAACCCCCAAAAAAGCAAAAGTGGTTCCTCTGCTGGAAAAGTTATGGTCACCTCATTCTTTGATATTCATGGAACGGTTTATCAGCATGTTGTACCTGCACACACATCAGTAACTGCACAATACTACAGGGATGTCCTGAAAACATTGCAAGTCCATATCAGGCGCAAAAGACCACATTTCCGTGATGCAGGCTGGATGCTGTTCCACGATAATGCGCGGTCGCATATTACTAATGTTGTTGAAAAAATCAACGTTAAGTGCATCCCTCACCCTCCCCATAGTCCGGATTTAGCCCCATGTGACTTTTTCCTATTCCTTAACTTGAAGAAACGCCTTCGTGGGAGGCATTATCCATCATCAGAAGCAGCGGTGAAGGCTGCGGAGGCAATTTTGAAGGATCTCTCAAAAATGGTTTCCAGCATATCTTTGAAGACTGGCAGAAACGCTGGGACAAGTGCATCGCATTCAGGGGAGAATATTTTGAGAAGGACCATCAAAATTATGAGGATGAGTAAAAGTACGTTGTCAAAAAAAGTTGTGATCATTCTTTATTGAACAGCCCTGGTACGTGACTGTAATAACCCTTCTACTAACTTTGTTAAACTAGATAAGCAATTGTTAAACTTTATTTATTACTTATTTGCTTATAGGTACAAAGGATTAAGAGAGCACAATCGACTTTAAGCGATAGTCAAATCTGTGAACTCTCGTAATTAATTTGGCTTTGAAATTCCCCATTTATTTATATCTCACGGAGAGGAAAACAATAAATGACTGCTTCCTATTTAGGATAAGTTGAAACCTACAACAAAGAATACCTCGGAGAAAGTTAATTCCACGAAAAATTATTTCGTATCATTGTGTATTTTAATAAGATTATATTTTTGTGTACTTATATCTGAGGACATCTTCAGGTATACATTTTATCACACATAAAATATCTCAAACATGTTATTTTAATTAAAATTATTACAGTTTTTGACAAAAAAAACTCGAAAAGATCCATAAATTATTTTCTTCTCATCTATTTTTATATTGGAAGGACCCATTCGCACATTATACTAATTTTAACGAGTGTTTATACTGTTGCAACCTTCTTGGCAGTTATTTGTATTGTTTATTGCGCCTTTACAAGCTTTCTCTGTTTAGTATTCTTTGTTTATGACAGCCTTCAACTGAATTTGTTAATAAATCCTGTACATATACTTCTGCCGCAAAGTTAACAGGCAAAATTGAGCAACACGATCAAGAAGGCAGTGTCCGCCGCATCTTGCGGTCTCTCAACATATTCGAATTTCTATCTCTGGCATCGTATTGGATTACACTCATTAAACATGACTTGTACATACATAACGATATAATTACGTGGCTCAACAGGTATTTGCAACCATAACCTTCATTAATACCTCTAATGTACGTGTTTAAAATGTAATACTTTCACGTGGTTATACAGACCAGATTTGGAGGTTAGAATCTTCAATAATTGAAAGTTATATAACAAAATTCTGACATGTTCTATTGTATATTTATTAGTGCGTGTGCAAAATGTTCTTTTTAAAGTCTGTTTTTATGTCTACCTCACTTCATCGTGATAAATACTCCAGAATCGATACCTTCGAGTAGCAACAGCTGCCGAATGGTACATTACTAATGACAACAATAATTCAGATTTATCATTTCCCAAATTAAATTATTATAACCTCAACCTCTCTCACAATTTCTTTTCCCGTCTTCCCTACAGCTTCAATCAACTTAACCGAGGCCTCGGGAAATACGACATTGACCCCCGGGAAACGTAAAAGCGTCCCAGACTCACCTTAAGACCATCATAACCTCAATAGTCTCCTATAATTAACATATCCTCTGTATCATCCTACAACTTGTGATACTTCATAAAAAATAAACCACCAATTACCTACCGTCTATTATTATAAATCCATCATAATGCCAGTAAGGAATAGAGGCGCGGAATGGCAAAACGTCGAAGATGCCTTGTCTTATGATAAATATTTACAGAATTACACATTTAGTTTGTCAATTGTTTAACAACTGAACATCCACAAAGATCTTAAATATACGTACTCTTTGATTGCAGAAAGAATAGCAAAAGCACTGAATAATTCGGATAATTAGAAATGAATATCTACGCAACAAAAATTACTTGATGCAGTCTGGGCTACGTGTTCATTTATCGCTTAACTTTTAAGCCTTGTACAAGTTTATATAGTGAGATTCATATAAAACTGAACCATTTAAATAGGACATAACTTCTGAACCAATATCGGATCGCACTATACAAAATTGCTTCCGAATGAACAGGAATTCACAGACTATTTCCTTTTCGGTGAAATTTTGCTGTCAAATTTAAGGTTAGAATGCACTATTTTCTGCATTTCTGTAAATCGTATTTGAAAATTGTTCATTCTACACAAGAATATTTAACAAGATACACATTTTAGTGTAGTAATAACACTGGGCAACAAAAAATAATTTTTGAATGTTTCGAGCACTTCATGAGGCAATTCCTACTAATTTTGCGTTGAGAAAAACAAATATGACAATGAAAAATTTGTAATAGCTCTAGTTTCTATGATATACACAAGGTGGAAGTATTACATATTAACGGATTGAGAGAAAAGGATACATTTTAATTACATATATGCTAACAACAATGAAAGTGCATTTGATTTTTTTAACTGGTAATTACATGCTAACAGTTCTAAATTGCTGGAAAAATACTTGGCAGATAGTCGTGTCTGAAGAGAATCATGTGGGGGCCTATTGACTTGCCTCTTGTGATGGAGTTCCGCAGAATCCCTAACAGTAATCTGCAAGCATTACTTCATTCCAACGGCCCTGATATCTTTGTTCCATAACAGAAATGTCCTGATGGAATCTCTCCCCATGTTCATCACTAACAGCTCCACAACTAGGAGGGAAAAAGTCTAGGTGAGAGTGGAGAAAATGGATCTTAAGAGACATGTTGCAGGAGCACTGTCACCAAATACTTGTAGTTGTCATCTCTTTTGTTGCCAAAAAAATCCATGAACAACACCCTTGAAGGCTTCCCAAGCTTCCTTTTCTTTCCCCTAAAAAATTTAGTCAAATGCAGGATCCTTTACACGTTCTCTTATTTGTGGTCCGACAAAAATGCCTTGCTTAACTTTTGCATTACTTAATTTGCAAAATTTCTCTCTAATTGTGTTTTGTTATTTGACAGGTGTGCCAACTCCCCAAAAAATTCCCCCAAATTTAAAATCTTCACTTTAAAAAATGAAATACCATTTTATCTTCAAAACAAGAGCTAATCTGTCAATATTTTGGTGATTTTTTAATTCAGCAGATGGAAATACACGTAAAATCAATATTTTTAAGCCCGAAATATTTTCATTGTTGTCCAGTGTATTTTGTCTATCTTTTACAATTTATTAGTTATACAAAAGTCATTCAGAATAAAGAGCACTTCTGGGGGCATTCAGAAAATGCACAGTTTACCACGAAAATATCTCGCACAGATGCAATTGTAATAAAAACCTTTAAAGCCATATATTTCTTTTAAAAAAACTCACACGATAATCAACAAATCTTCACGTTTGTTAGTTCAAGTCGGGGTAATTATTTTGAAAATGTTGAAAAAAGTTAACTTAAATACCAACTTTTGCTTAATGAGTTAGTTGATACACAATCATTTTTTCTTACTTATTGTAAGAAAAAATTATGCGAATTGGAATTTTGAAAAGTAAAAAACAAAATAAATGTTCTATTGTTATATTTAAGAAATGTGTTTAGTGTACTTACCCTTAGTGTGCCGCGTGGTACTGACGAGGGACGGCTTGCTGGTCGCGGCGGATACCGGGGTCTCCAGGCAAAGCGACCGCATGTTGCGAGGTGCACTGGCCTACTGTCAGTCCGTAGGCCCCACTCGACCAGCCTAGCTTCATTCACTGGAGAAGGGGGCGTGCCGGCGTGGCGCGGCTTCACTTCCTTCCCAATTTGTTTACACTATAAATATGTACCACCGTCCTCCAAACATACAAACAGTTCTCCAACATTATCACTTTTGAATAAAACATCACATCTTTGAGATATTTTCATAGCAAATATCTGTCGATTTTACAGTAATATTTGTAAATATTAAGCAGTTGAAAATAATTACAAAATGGCATAAACCTCGATACGATTTACTTACCAATAAATACATAGGGATCTAAAACGTTTCCGACCTAATAAAGACACAAGACATTTTTTCACAATGTTTATTTTTCAACATAGTCTCCCTGTAACTCTACACACTTCTCCCAGCAATGCTCCCATCTCTGTAATCCGTCCAAATAGTACTCGGCGTTTTTCAACATGGTCTCCTTGTAACTCTACACACTTCTCCCAGCGATGCTCCCATCTCTGTAATCCGTCCAAATAGTACTCGGCGTTTTTCAACATGGTCTCCTTGTAACTCTACACACTTCTCCCAGCGATGTTCTCATCTCTGTAACCCGTCCAAATAGTACTCGGCGTTTTTCAACATAGTCTCCCTGTAACTCTACACATTTCTCCCAGCGATGCTCTCATCTCTGTAATCCGTCCAAATAGTACTCGGCGTTTTTCAACATGGTCTCCTTGTAACTCTACACACTTCTCCCAGCGATGTTCTCATCTCTGTAACCCGTCCAAATAGTACTCGGCGTTTTTCAACATAGTCTGCTTGTAACTCTACACACTTCTCCCAGCGATGTTCCCTTCTCTGTAGCCTGTCCAAATAGTACTCGACGTTTTTCAACATAGTCTTCTTGTAACCCTACACACTTCTCCCAGCGATGCTCCCATCTCTATAACCCGTCCAAATAGAACTCGGCGATTATCAACATAGTCTCCTTGTAACTCTACACACTTCTCCCAGCGATGCTCCCATCTCTATAACCCGTCCAAATAGAACTCGGCGATTTTCAACATAGTCTGCTTGTAACTCTACACACTTCTCCCAGCGATGTTCCCTTCTCTGTAGCCTGTCCAAATAGTACTCGACGTTTTTCAACATAGTCTTCTTGTAACCCTACACACTTCTCCCAGCGATGCTCCCATCTCTATAACCCGTCCAAATAGAACTCGGCGATTATCAACATAGTCTCCTTGTAACTCTACACACTTCTCCCAGCGATGCTCCCATCTCTATAACCCGTCCAAATAGAACTCGGCGATTTTCAACATAGTCTGCTTGTAACTCTACACACTTCTCCCAGCGATGTTCCCTTCTCTGTAGCCTGTCCAAATAGTACTCGACGTTTTTCAACATAGTCTTCTTGTAACCCTACACACTTCTCCCAGCGATGCTCCCATCTCTATAACCCGTCCAAATAGAACTCGGCGATTATCAACATAGTCTCCTTGTAACTCTACACACTTCTCCCAGCGATGCTCTCATCTCTGTAATCCGTCCAAATAGTACTCGGCGATTTTCAACATAGTCTTCTTGTAACCCTACACACTTCTCCCAGCGATGCTCCCATATCTGTAACCCGTCCAAATAGTACTCGGCGTTTTTCAACATAGTCTCTTTGTAACTCTACACACTTCTCTCAACGATGCCCTCATCTCTGTAACCCGTCCAAATTGTACTCGGCGTTTCTCAACATAGTCTCTTTGTAACTCTATACACTTCTCCCAGCGATGCTCCCATCTCTGTAACCCGTCCAAATAGTACTCGGCGTTTTTCAACATAGTCTCTTTGTAACTCTACACACTTCTCTCAACGATGCCCTCATCTCTGTAACCCGTCCAAATTGTACTCGGCGTTTCTCAACATAGTCTCTTTGTAACTCTATACACTTCTCCCAGCGATGCTCCCATCTCTGTAACCCGTCCAAATTTTACTCGGCGTTTTTCAACATAGTCTGCTTGTAACTCTACACACTTCTCCCAGCGATGTTCCCTTCTCTGTAGCACGTCCAAATAGTACTCGGCGATTTTCAACATAGTCTCCTTGTAACTCGACACACTTCTCCCAGCGATGTTCTCATCTCTGTAATCCGTCAAAATAGTACTCGGCGATTTTCAACATAGTCTCCTTGTAACTCTACACACTTCTCCCAGCGATGTTCTCATCTCTGTAACCCGTCCAAATAGTACTCGGCGATTTTCAACATAGTCTCCTTGTAACTCTACACACTTCTCCCAGCGATGTTCTCATCTCTGTAATCCGTCCAAATAGTACTCGGCGATTTTCAACATAGTTTCCTTGTAACCCTACACACTTCTCCCAGCGATGCTCTCATCTCTGTAACCCGTCCAAATAGTACTCGGCGTTTTTCAACATAGTCTCCTTGTAACTCTACACGCTTCTCCCAGCAATGTTCCCATCTCTGTAACCCGTCCAAATAGTGCTCGGCGTTTTCTCTACAAAATAATTGTTCACGAACATGATTGCCTCTTTATTTGACGAGAATCTCCGTCCTCCGAGCGCAATCTTCAGATGAGGGAACGAAAAGAAGTCGCTTGGGTCTAGATCTGGTAAGTCAAGCAGTTACAACCGTAATTCGTGGATTTTTGCCATTACATCCGCTGAGGTCTGAGACGGTGCGTTGTCTTGGTAAAACAGGATTTTCTTTCACTGCAAGTGTGGCCGTTTTCCCGCAAGTTCTGCCTTCAGCTTGTCAAGTGATGATGTGTAGTATACTCCTGCAATGGTTTTTCCTTTTTGAAGATAATCGATTAAAATAACTCTATAACTATCCCATAAAGCAGTCGCCATCACTTTCCCAGCCGAAAAAAAGTTTTTGCTTTTTTTGGAGCCGGTTCCCACTTTGCAGTCCACTGTTTGGACTGTATTTTTGTTTCGGGCGTATAATGGTGTATGCAAGTTTCATCTACAGTAATTAATCGGCACCAAAACTCGGATATATTGCGTCTAAACTGCGCTAATAGAGCGTTGGAAATGTTCATTCGAACACGTTTCTGGTCTAACGTGAGCAAACGCAGCACCCAACGCGCGAACAGCTTTCTCATGTCTAAATGTTGATTTAATATGTGACAAACACGTTCTTTTGACATTTTCATAGACTTCACTATCTCTCTTACTTTAATTGGGCGGTCGTCTAGCACCATTTGATGAATTTTGGCGATGTTTTCGTCGGTAGTTGCAGTTTTTGGAGGTCCCGAACGTTCATCGTCTCCCAAGATCTTACGGCCACGTTTAAATTCACCTACCCAAAATTTCACTGTGGTAAATGATGGTGTAGAATCCCCATACATAAAATCCAACTCATCTGTGATTTGCGGAGACGTATTGCCTTTCAAAAACAAATATTTAATGACAGCTCGATACTCAATTTTGTCTATCGACATAAAAACACTCACGTCAACTCACTCAAACGACTGTTACATAACAACTGAGTGTCCAAAATGGCTGAAACTTTGGTAACTGTCAACAGATGAATAACGAAATTCACAATACAGCATCTTTGCTGCAAATCTACAACAGGACACTGCCGGTTGTATTTCTCTTCTAAAAGAAGGTATATTACTACGTTTATGCCCGAAAATGATTAATTACCTTCAAGGGGATTGGATTCCACGGCCTAACAGGCTAGAGTGGTACTCCTGACACAGTAAAGACAATTCAGTGAACCGAGATATTTTATTACTTTATAATAATTAAACAAGGAAAAGTATTCAGTTAATTGATGTAAATTAATAACTTCTTCATACTAGCCGTATATATGTTAAGGATTTAGATAGAGTCAAACTGGAAAATTCAATTCCTGGCCGGGATTTGAACCACGGAACACCTGGTTTCCGTCCAGATCCTCTTACCCTTTGAGCTACCACGGCCAACTCGCAGTCATGACATTAAATTCTCTCGATTATGAGAGCTCTCCACATAAATATTAAGCTCGCCTCGGTAGCGTAGATGGTAGCGTGTCTGCCTCATGTTCAAGAGGTCCTGAGTTCAAATCTCGGCCAGGGTGAGTTACCTGGATAAGGTTTTTCCGGGGGGTTTCCTTATCCTGAAGGACGAATATTTGGTAATTCTAAGATCTATGGTCCCTGGGCTCATTTGAGCGTCATTTTACTACGTTCAAGGACATAAATTAGACAGAAAAAATAAAATAAAAAATATTTAAGAAACACTTGGTATAATTAACTTGTGCTTAAAATATCTTAAACCTGTGTATGTGTTCAATGGAGAAGGGTCCGTATGCAATTAGAGATACGCAAATAGAAACAGGACACTATAAGCAATCAGGGTTTACCGGATCATTGTTTAGAATGGACAAATAAATGCAATCTCAACAATTGAGGTGTTCAGGAGACGTAAGTAGAGCCTTTGTTGCTATGTTACAGAAACAGTTTAATTCTACATCCTCAAACAATTGACAAGTTCATTTATTAGGTTATACCAGACAACTTAACCGTGGTTGTGGTTAAGTGCAGCACCCGACAGAGGAGATCCTGGAGTTGGCATCGAACGAGTCGCGCAGTGGGAAAGGCGTTATCAGGTAGTAGCGAAAGTCAATTAGAAGTGTTTAATGAGTTTCCAGTAATTCTGCAGCAATTTTTGCATATTTCTATCTGGATCACATTGACGGGTTTCCTTGAGGCAAACCTGTTGAAATCGAAACCGGTGGATGGCGTGACAAATGACCTTGCAGTTCTCAAAGCCGCCTGTCTGTCTGTTGAACTCGATAATGACCCTATCGCTCAAATATTTACAACTTTTTGAAAATATGTTTCAAAATGGCCCCACTCCATCTCGAAGATACATTTAAGATATTTGACTGCATATGTTCTTCAAATAATGCTCTAATTTTGAAAAAAATGAATCATTAACTTTTGATAACTATTTAGTTTTGACAATTACAGAACTAAATAATTTTTGTATAACTGGTAGTGACTGGCATCGCTTAGACGGTTTCGTCTATGCCCTGCATTCGAAAGGCCCAGGTTTGATTATATATAAACTCGGAGTATCTATCACGGCAATGCACACAGAGTGAAGACTGACCCCCCCCCCCTCTAATGCCCAGGGAGTTACCGAGCTGTCCCGAAAGGGAGCCAGGCGCCTCCGTAGGGCTTTCCTTAGGGCAAGACCTAGAGACTAACAAGCCCCCCATCTGGTTCTATGGACTTAAGACGGGATGGAAGTGGATACGCCACTTACGCGCGCCAACCCCAAAGGGGAAGGCTCGGTAGGGCCCCCTGGTGATCTAGCACACCTTCTACTAGCTATGCACGCTAGTACCCGGAAATATATGGCTTCCCTCAACCCCGTCCGGAGACGTACCCTATCTCCCACGAGTATCGGAAACATTGCCCCCTCGAGTCCAACCCAATCTGAATAACTCTGATTCCGGGAGGGGTTCGAATGTTCGGCCCGAGGTTCCTCTAGTAACGTCAGAGGTACCACGAGTGCTAGGGGTCCGTAGCGTTCGCACCACAGCAGCTGAAGGGAAGGATCCCTTCTTCTACGGGACGCCAGGTTTGATTCCCGTGGCCGTCTACCTGACCCAAGGGTGTCGCCAGGCGAATGCTGGTAGGTTAACTACATCCCCCGAATTTCCTGTCCCTCCATTTCATCCACCAGTAGTATGAACTCCGAACCCGGTCTACTGAGGTCGTTTCAGTACCACGGCGGGAGGGTTGACGCTTAACTGGCCTTCGGGGAAGTTTCCAAGTAGTAAACTGTAGCAACCCTGCCCTCTATACTGCCGTGGCTCCTTGGGTCGACCGCCCTCTGTCTCCTGTCGCCTTACCCTTCCTCCCGGAGGTGTCCCACTTGGGGGCATAGGTACGAGGGGGTGTCGCTAAGTTTTAACTATCACCCGGTAGTTTTTATGCTAACGTGATGAAAGTTCTTCAGTGTTATCATTGATTCCTCGGGACATAATGTTGGTAGTTCCAGTGATTTCAGTCATTTTGTTTTTTTACAGTGAGTGCCAGAAGTGACTGAGGTGTAAATTGGAGAAAATTGAGGCTCGTAGTGTGATCAAGTTCCTGCATTTGAAGGATAAAACTGCCGGGAAGTCCATGATGAGATGACGGCTGTTTATGGAAATAATTGTCCATCGTATGACACTATTGTGAGGTGGAAAAGGAATTTTCAAACTGGTCACATGTCCCTGACAGATGAGCCAAGAGCTGATAGACCGTCAGCTGTCACAGTGAAGAAAGTGGAGTGTTTAATACTGCAAGACAGACGAGCAACCATCCAAATGATCATGAATGAGACACATCTTAGTTATGGCAGTGTGTGGACGAACTGCACATGTCTAAGGTGTCTGTACGGTGGGTTCCACGTTTGCCAATCCCTTTCCAAAAGCAAACACGGCGTGAGCTTTCAAGACAGATGTTGATGCTGCTGGAACAGGATGAAGATGACCTTTTTGATCGTCTGGTAACCATGAATGAATCCTGGATTTTTCAGTATTATCCAGAGACAAAATCCATGAGAATGGAATGGAAACATGCCGATTCCCCCCTTCCAAACAGACAAAGGTACAAAAGTCAGCTGGGAAGGTCATACTTTCAGTTTTCTGGGACTGTCGTGGAGTTATTATCTTGTCAAGGGTCAAACCAATACTGACAGATACTACTGCAATCTTCTGGACAAGTTACGAGCAGCCCTGATTAAGAAACGACGCGATATGCTCTCCAAAGTTGTTCGTCTTCTGTCTCACAATGCACCAGCTCATTCATCTCAAGTTGCAGTTGACAAAACAAGAGAATGTGGCTTTGAGATCTTACAGCATCCGCCTTATTCGCCCGATCTCGCACCAAGTGACTTTTTATTGTTCCCAGAAATGAATCCGTTGCGTAGTTGCAACAAGCAACAAAAGCAAACTAAGAAGCACAGATCAACACAAACTCTCTATCACATTTTAAAGGGTTAAAATTAGAACTACACGACACCCTGTCGTACAATAAACAAAGTTTGGACCTCAGTCCAGTCTCTTGTATTTCTGCAAACATTTTCCTTAATTAAAATGGAGTAGATGGTACAATAAAAAGAGTTGAGAGGTGATACAATACAACTTATTGTTATTCCAAACAGTATTTGCAGTGAGGCTTCCGTAAGGAGGCTTTCGACTTCATATAACGTAGTATCTGCGATTGTGAACAGAAATTCTCATATGAAATGTCATATTATGTTCCAGAGAATGAATCGTGGAGGTAATTCAATTCCAATCTCAGCCAATTCTTCCCAGAGTATCCTCTATCAACCACGAGCACTAAATCACGTGGCGCATTAGGTACACGTGCAGCTAAATCCAATAGCACGCACCAAAAGTATTTCATGTTATAAGGAATTTTATTACAATTTTACTCTCCCTATTAATAATGATTATAATAATAGTTATAAAATTGAACTTATGCCACGCCAGGAAGATAATTTCACCTAAGTTCTCTTTACATGAAAAAAAAAACTTCAAAACTTTGCGTAGTCTGCTTGAACAAAATTATGAGAGCTGTTCAATAATGAATGATCATAATTTTTTCGACAACGTATCTTTACTCATCCTCATAATTTTGATGTCCCTTCCCAAAATCGTCTCCCCTGAATGCGATGCACTTGTCCCAGCGTTTCTGTCAGTCTTCAAAGACATGCTGGAAACCATTTTTAGAGATCTTTCAAAATCGCCTCCGCAGCCTTCACCACTGCTTCTGATGATGGATAATGCCTCCCACGAAGACGTTTCTTCAAGTTAGGGAATAGAAAAAAGTCACATGGGGCTAAATCCGGACTATAGGGAGGGTGAGGGATGTACTTCACGCAACAACATTGGCAATATGCGGCCGCGCGTTATCGTGGTGCAGCACCCAGCCTGCTTCACGGAAATGTGGTCTTTTGCGCCTAATATGGACTTGCAATATTTTCAGGATATCCCTGTAGCATTGTCCAGTTACTGATCTGTGTGCAGGTACAACATGCTGATAAACCATTCCATGAATATCAAAGAATGAGATGACCATAACTTTCCCAGCAGAAGCAACCACTTTTGCTTTTTGGGGGGTTGGTGATGAAGGAGATTTCCACACTGAGCTTTGCTGTTTGCTCTCAGGATCAAAATTATGTAGCCAATAGATAGAGTCAACATGAAAAATTCAATGCCACGGCCGCGATTTGAACCACGGATCTCCTGGTTTCCGTCCAGTCGCTATAACCCATTGAGGTACCATGGCCAACTTGCCGTCATGACATTAAATTCTCCATTTGACTCATATATTTCACCGGTAGATCACTACGGAACTCACATCCGAGATACACTGTAAGTGGCGACTTACTATCGTAAGTACTTGAGTCCCGGGCATCATCATTTAACGCTTATTATTTTAGTTAATTGATGTAGCCAACTTTCATCAGAAGTGATTACGTTTGAAAGAAACTCCGGATCTTCCTCTAACATCAACTTTAACTGCATACAGACCTACATGCGAATGTCCTTTTGTTCGGGAATCAACGATCTTGGAACCCATCGCTCACAAACACGTCTCATGTGTAATGTTTCTGTCACCAACGTGTGGGTAGCACTCAATGAAATGTTCAGTATTTCAGAAAGTGATCTTAAGGTAATTCGTCGATCCTCTCTAACAATGGCAGCAGCAGTGTTGATGTTTTCTTCCGTAAGAGCAGTAACTGGAGCACCGGGTCCACCTTCCTTTGAAATTGACTGTCTCCCCTCTTTAAACATTTTAAACCACCTTCGAGCTGTGCTGTAGGGAAGAACAGACTCTCCATAGACCTCCTGTAACATTGTGTAGGGCTCAACTGAAGATTTGTTGGCGCGAAAGCAGAATTTCAAAGCCGCATATTGTTCCTCAAGTGTTACCTCCATTGTAGCGGTAGGCGATACTGAAAATGTCTGAACTTGCCTGGTTCTCACAGGCGGGAACCAGGAGTACCAACAATGAAACTACTACAGCGTGTTTGTTTAATTTAAGCTAACAGAATATAACGAGATTGAATTTTAGTGCAAAAATTATGACCGTAAAAAATTATGATCATTCTTTATTGAACAGCCCTCGTGTATATCTAATCACTTTTACTTCTTCGATGCTACTCCAAATCCAATGAAGTGAACACAAACCTAGGGGTAGGCTCGAACCAGAACTGCCAAGCTCTGACTGCCTGAGCCACATCAAGGACGATACTTCGGTAGACTCAGAATAGTATGCGATAATTCAAGGAACACCTTAGTTTTATAAATTGGCGTTTTGCCTTCACCAATGAAAAATTTCCTCAAGATTCTTTGAGAGAAAGAGAGAGAGAGATAGATAGATAGATAGATAGATAGATAGAGAGAGAGAGAGAGAGAGAGAGAGAGAGAGAGAGAGAGAGAGAGAGAGAGAGAGAGAGAGAGAGAGAGAGAGAGAGAGAGAGAGAGAGAAGCTCGCAAAAACACACTTGTTCCCTGGATGTGGGGTCTTCGGCAAACCTTGTAGTATTAAATATAAGCCGAGGTAAGCAGGATGCTATATTTACAGTTAAAGTGTACCGTTCAAAAGTACACCTAAAGTGGTACATACATTTTCACCCAGTAGCATATTGCCCTACTGACTTCTGTTTCTGAATTCACACTCAGGGGAATGGCTTAAGCAGTAACGACCGACCTAACAGATAGTGTAATGCATTTTCGTAAAACGTCTTGTCGCATATCGATACTTTACACTTGCCTGATGACTCGTTGAAATGCATTTAGCGATGTCTACAGAGAGGTCAGGTTACCCTGAACTTGCTTGATTTCAAGAGGCCATATGCATTCCCACTTGGCTCTGTCCACAAAGAACCTGGCAATGAAAACAAACCTTACTTAAGGTCAAAGCTAACATCGTCTTGAGCAAATACAAGACCACGTGTACCGAACAAGGCGTATCTACTACACATGACTTTCTCTATTGTTGTTCAAACACTTGTTCCTTCATCTACTTCAAGATAAACATTATCTTATAGTTCATTTTATTGTAGCAATATGCGAATACAGTAGACTTTAAGTAATAGTCAAATGTTTTAAAACTGGTTGTCTAGGTGACGGTCTTTGACATTACGTTCTATTTGTATGTCCAAGAGGTGAAAAGTGAATAACGACAAGGGAATATGGGAATACAGTAGACTTTAAGTGATAGTCAAATGTTTTAAAACTGTTTGTCTAGATGACGGTCTTTGACATTACGTTCTATTTGTATGTCCAAGAGATAAAAAATGAATAACGACAAGGGAATATGGGAATACAGTAGACTTTAAGTGATAGTCAAATGTTTTAAAACTGGTTGTCGAGGTGACGGTCTTTGACATTACGTTCTATTTGTATGTCCAAGAGGTGAAAAGTGAATAACGACAAGGGAATATGGGAATACAGTAGACTTTAAGTAATAGTCAAATGTTTTAAAACTGGTTGTCTAGATGACGGTCTTTGACATTACGTTCTATTTGTATGTCCAAGAGATAAAAAATGAATAACGAAAAGGGAATATGGGAATACAGTAGACTTTAAGTGATAGTCAAATGTTTTAAAACTGGTTGTCTAGGTGACGGTCTTTGATATTACGTTCTATTTGCATGTCCAAGAGATAAAAAATGAATAACGACAAGGGAATATGGGAATACAGTAGACTTTAAGTGATAGTCAAATGTTTTAAAACTGGTTGTCTAGGTGACGGTCTTTGACGTTACGTTCTATTTGCATGTCCAAGAGATAAAAAATGAATAACGACAAGGGAATATGGGAATACAGTAGACTTTAAGTGATAGTCAAATGTTTTAAAACTGGTTGTCTAGATGACGGTCTTTGACATTACGTTCTATTTGTATGTCGAAGAGATAAAAAATGAATAACGACAAGGGAATATGGGAATGCAGTAGACTTTAAGTGATAGTCAAATGTTTTAAAACTGGTTGCCTAGATGACGGTCTTTGATATTTCGTTCTATTTGTATGTCGAAGAGATAAAAAATGAATAACGACAAGGGAATATGGGAATACAGTAGACTTTAAGTGATAGTCAAATGTTTTAAACCTGGTTGTCTAGGTGACGGTCTTTGACATTACGTTCTATTTGTATGTCCAAGAGATAAAAAATGAATAATGACAAGGGAATATGGGAATACAATAGACTTTAGGTGACAGTGAAATGTTTTAAAACTGGTTGTCTAGGTGACGGTCTTTGACATTACGTTATATTTGTATGTCCGAGAGGTAAACAGAGATTTGAACCCGGGACCTCTTGAACGTGTGGCAGACACGCTACCATCTACGCTACCGAAGCGGGCCCCAAATTTCCTCTCCTTGCATTTAGTCCCCATTATCATTTCATACCATCTCTCATCTGGTGGTCTCTTTTAGGGTAGAGGTGTAGGCAGGAGTCTCGGCGCTGCATGGCAGGATGATATGCTTCGGATAAACACTTCCACCTCCGGGAGGACTGTGCCCAATCTCCGGGCTGACCTGGTGAGATGCCGGAGAATTTCCTACTGGTAAAGTGTAGGGATTTTACCCTCTGCACTGTCGTGGATCCCTCGGACGGACGCGCTGTGTCTTCCTTCACCTCATTCTGCCTCCCGGGTATGGCCCACTTGGGGGCATAGGTACTATAGATAAAGTTTGGACCTCCATACCAAATCCCCTCGGTAGCGTAATTCAGTCCAGTCCAAAAACTGAGAGTTCTGACTTGGACATGGTCCATTAAATGGGAATGACTCGTTTCTCCAAAACAGAAAATAACAGGAACAGTTATTTTTACGAGAATCTATAAAAAATTGATCATAAAATTTAATTAATGGGAGAGACCATTAGGGAAATACAAAACAGATGAAAGTGATTCAGCACGAAGGACGATGATCAGCTTACTGTGTATCAATATAAAGGTACAGAAAGGTTAACGAGACAGGACTGTGTAGTGTACGTGTAGATTGTCAGGTATTTTTTTGTAGAGCCGCATTCTTGAAGCATTATTAGACATTATACCAGTGTGCTTCCGCGTGTAGCTCCATGGCCAAGGGCTCTTAGCCTTTAACACACGTAACCTGAGAACCGTGTTATTGCACGATACCACTCGATAGCTTCTGCACTGATTTGTCTTCTTACCAGCAGTTTAGGCCTATAAACTCATGTAAACCATTTTGATTCTGTTTATGTTTAAATTTCATGTTTTGAAATGAAGTTCGTACATTGTTTTTGCAGTAATGTATGTCCAAACAGAGGGAAGTAAACAATAACTACACTGGGCAACAAAGAAAATGTTTCGGGCTTCAAAATAGTGAATTTACATATATTTCCATCTGATGAATTCAAAAATCGCCATTAAACTGATAGACTAGCTCTTGTTTTGAAGTTCAAGTGACATTTCATGTTTTAGAGTGAAAATTCTAAATTTGAGGGGGATTTTTTTGCGGGGGGAGGAGTTGGCACACCTGCCAAAATACCGTAGATGACTACTACAAGCATTTGGTGACAGTGCGCCTGCAACATGCAACATGTCCCTTAAGATCCATTTTCTCTACTCCCACCTAGACTTTTCCCCTCCTAGTTGTGGAGGTGTTAGTGATGAACATGGGGAGAGATTCCATCAGGACATTTCTGTTATGGAACAAAGATATCAGGGCCGTTGGAATGAAGTAATGCTTGCGGATTACTGTTAGGGATTCTGCGAAACTCCATCACAAGAGGAAAGCTAAAAGACGACGAATTCAATAGACCACCACATGATTCTCTTCAGACACGACTATCTGCGAAGTATTTTTCCAGCAATTTAGAACTCTTAGCATGTAATTACCAGTTAAAAAATCAAATGTACTTTCATTGTTGTTAGCATGTACGTAATTAAAATGGATCCTTTTCTCTCAAACCGTTAATATGTAACACTTCCATCTTGTGTATATCATAGAAACTAGAGCTAATAAAAACGTTTCATTGTCATATTTGTTTTTCTCAATCCAAAATTAGTAGGAATTGCCTCATGAAGTGCTCGAAACATTCAAACATTAATTTTTGTTGCCCAGTGCTATTAGTGACAGCTATTATGTACTGTCTACGCACTACAAAAAGACAAGCGGAGCCTGAAGAGGGAGAGGGGCTTGAACTGTTTATCTGCTCTGGTAGTGGATCTGTTTACTACGAAATGAGTGTATGAGAGTACATATGAGTCACCCATGCTGCCAGATCTAATGCTCGTTTCAGTAACTGTAGTGATAGGTATTATGTACTGTCTACCCACCACAAGAAGACAAGCGGGGCCTAAAGAGGGAGAGAGGCTTGAACTGTTTATCTGCTCTGGTAGTGGATCTGTTTACTACGAAATGAGTGTAAGAGTACATATGAGTCACCCATACTGTCAGATCTAATGCTCGTTTCAGTAACTGTAGTGATAGGTATTATGTACTGTCTACCCACCACAAGAAGACAAGCGGGGCCTAAAGAGGGAGAGAGGCTTGAACTGTTTATCTGCTCTGGTAGTGGATCTGTTTACTACAAAATGAGTGTATGAGAGTACATATGAGTCACCCATGCTGCCAGATCTAATGCTCGTTTCAGTAACTGTAGTGATAGGTATTATGTACTGTCTACCCATCACAAGAAGACAAGTGGGGCCTGGAGAGGGAGAGAGGCTTGAACTGTTTATCTGCTCTGGTAGTGGATCTGTTTACTACAAAATGAGTGTATGAGAGTACATATGAGTCACCCATGCTGCCAGATCTAATGCCCGTTTCAGTAACTGCAGTGATAGGTATTATGTACTGTCTACCCACCACAAGAAGACAAGCAGGGCCTGAAGAGGGAGAGAGGCTTGAACTGTTTATCTGCTCTGGTAGTGGATCTGTTTACTACAAAATGAGTGTATGAGAGTACATATGAGTCACCCATGCTGCCAGATCTAATGCTCGTTACAGTAACTGTAGTGATAGGTATTATGTACTGTCTATCTACCACAAGAAGGCAAGCAGGGCCTGAAGAGGGAGAGAGGCTTGAACTGTTTATCTGCTCTGGTAGTGGATCTGTTTACTACGAAATGAGTGTATGAGAGTACATATGAGTCACCCATGCTGTCAGATCTAATGCTCGTTTCAGTAACTGTAGTGATAGGTATTATGTACTGTCTATCTACCACAAGAAGGCAAGCAGGGCATGAAGAGGGAGAGGGGCTTGAACTGTTTATCTGCTCTGGTATTGGATCTGTTTACTACGAAATGAGTGTATGAGAGTACATATGAGTCACCCATGCTGTCAGATCTAGTGCTCGTTTCAGTAACTGCAGTGATAGGTATTATGTACTGTCTACCCACCACAAGAAGACAAGTGGGGCCTGAAGAGGGAGAGAGGCTTGAACTGTTTATCTGCTCTGTTAGTTGATCTGTTTACTACGAAATGAGTGTATGAGAGTAAATATGAGTCACCCATGCTGTCAGATCTAATGCTTGTTTCAGTAACTGCAGTGATAGGTATTATGTACTGTCTACCCACCACAAGAAGGCAAGCGAGGCCTGAAGAGGGAGAGAGGCTTGAACTGTTTATCTACTCTGTTAGTTGATCTGTTTACTACGAAATGAGTGTATGAGAGTAAATATGAGTCACCCATGCTGTCAGATCTAATGCTCGTTTCAGTAACTGTAGTGATAGGTATTATGTACTGTCTATCTACCACAAGAAGGCAAGCAGGGCCTGAAGAGGGAGAGAGGCTTGAACTGTTTATCTGCTCTGTTAGTGAAACTGTACTACGAAGTGAGTGTATGAGAGTACACATGAGTCACCCATACTGCCAGATCTAATGCTCGTTTCAGTAACTACAGTGATAGGTATTATGTACTGTCTACCCACCACAAGAAGGCAAGCGGGGCATGATGAGGGAGAGAGGCTTGAACTGTTTATCTGCTCTGGTAGTGGATCTGTTTACTACGAAATGAGTGTATGAGAGTACATATGAGTCACCCATACTGTCAGATCTATTGCTCGTTTCAGTAACTACAGTGATAGGTATTATGTACTGTCTACCCACCACAAGAAGACATCTGTGTTCTATAATAAACAATTAAAAACCATGGAATAGCAATTTACTCCAGTTAATAAGTTACTGGTATAACAAACGATTTGATACCAATAAAGATATATCCTACTTTTGTTTTTAAATTGTAACTATGTCATTTGTGTTATTTTCTGTACAGGCTGGAGGACGCGGTGAACTCCTGGCTTGACCAGTAACTGCTCAAAGCTCTGCATGAAGGTAATGAATACAGGAAGGTGTGATTGAATACGTCGAGGATACCTACTGGGCGTACTAGGTTCTCACCTTGACGATGCAGGAAATTTGTGTAGCGATAAGAAGGACCTGCCCATCCTGTGGACAGAGAGAGCTGACCCAGATACCTCCCTACACTATCTTATATATTTATCTACTCACTCTTCTTAGGGCAAGTTTTGCTTTTCAATACTGTAATTACATTCCTCGATTTCTCCACTTGTACTATTTATCTGTTTATGATATTTTCTAGTATAAATCATACATTTTCTCAGGAACTACGAGGGTGGTCTGAAAAGTTTCCGACCTCAACATGAAGACGGTAGCACACGTAAATAAAAGCTAGTCAATTTCGCTGTTCGTCTGTTGACAGTTACCAACGTTTCAGCCATTTTGGCCACTCAGTTGTTACGTAACAGTCGTTTGAAGGAGTTGATGTGAGTGTTTTTATGAAAATAGACAAAATTGAGTATCGAGCTGTCAATAAATATTTGTTTTTGAAAGGCAATACGCCTACGCAAAACAAAGATGAGTTGGATCCTGTGTATGGGGACTCTGCACCATCATTTACCACATTGAAATTTTGGGAAGCTGAATTTAAACCTAGCCGTAAGAGCTTGGGAGACGATGAACGTTCGGGACGTACAAAAAGTGCAACTACCGACGAGAACATCGCCAAAGTTCACCAAATGGTACTAGACGACCGCCCAATTAAAGAGAGAGAGATAGCAGAGGCTATGAACATGTCAAAGCAACGTGTTTGTCATATATGAAATCAACATTTAGACATGAGAAAGTTGTCCGCGCGTTGGGTGCCGCGTTTGCTCACGTTAGACCAAAAACGTGTTCGAATGAACATTTCCAACGCTCTGCTGGCGCAGTTTAGACTCAATAAATGCTAGTTTTGTTGCCGATTAATTACTGTACAGACCCTAGTCACTTTTGGACTTACTAATGTGTAAAACGGTATTTGGTAATGTATATCATCAATCACTGTACATTACATTCTTTTTCATTTACATTTTTTAAAATCAAATCATTGCCCTCGTTAATCAAATTATATCCCCCTTTCTTTAATATATTTGCACCTGAAATTCCCTGCCGTTCAAAAATTGAAACTCTGGCCTGTTTGTTAATCGGGGCACAGATACCCAAGTGGTTCATTGCCAAAAAGCTGCCCAGAGAGAGTGGCCTTGAATTTAGCCTACTTCCCTCGCATGTAACCAGTTCTTAAGGTAGGTCATGTAGAAAGCTGAGCATTATATAATAACACGCTGGCAGTAATACGCAGTCATTCGCTGTATATCCATAATCCATACAGACAGACATCGGTTACGTCTTGATAAATCGTCACCTCCACCAGGACTCGAACCTACCTGTAGATGCCAGGAACATATCAGTGCCGTTAGTGTACCAGGATTTCGTCCGACAGGAGTTTGAACCCGCAACATTACATCGTCACACTTGAACAAATCATCCTATCTACTTCAACATAAACATTATATTGTTAATTATATTGTAGGAATATAGGAATATAGTAGACATTAACTGATAGTCAAGTGTTTTAAAACTGGTTGTCTAGTTGACGGTCTTTGACATTACGTTCTATTTGTATGTCTAAGAGATAAAAAATGAATAACGACAAGGGAATATGGGAATACAGTAGACTTTAAGTGATAGTCAAATGTTTTAAAACTGGTTGTCTAGTTGACGGTCTTTGACATTACGTTCTATTTGTATGTCCAAGAGATAAAAAATGAATAACGACAAGGGAATATGGGAATACAGTAGACTTTAAGTGATAGTCAAATGTTTTAAAACTGGTTGTCTAGATGACGGGATTTGACATTACGTTCTATTTGTATGTCCAAGAGATAAAAAATGAATAACGACAAGGGAATATGGGAATACAGTAGACTTTAAGTGATAGTCAAATGTTTTAAAACTGGTTGTCTAGGTGACGGTCTTTGACATTACGTTCTATTTGTATGTCCAAGAGATAAAAAATTAATAACGACAAGGGAATATGGGAATACAGTAGACTTTAAGTGATAGTCAAATGTTTTAAAACTGGTTGTCTAGGTGACGGTCTTTGACATCACGTTCTATTTGTATGTCCAAGAGATAAAAAATGAATAACGACAAGGGAATATGGGAATACAGTAGACTTTAAGTGATAGTCAAATGTTTTAAAACTGGTTGTCTAGCTGACGGTCTTTGACATTACGTTCTATTTGTATGTCCAAGAGATAAAAAATGAATAACGACAAGGGAATATGGGAATACAGTAGACATTAACTGATAGTCAAGTGTTTTAAAACTGGTTGTCTAGGTGAAGGTCTTTGACATTACGTTCTATTTGTATGTACAAGAGATAAAAAATGAATAACGACAAGGGAATATGGGAATACAGTAGACTTTAAGTGATAGTCAAATGTTTTAAAACTGGTTGTCTAGGTGACGGTCTTTGACATTACGTTCTATTTGTATGTCCAAGAGATAAAAAATGAATAACGACAAGGGAATATGGGAACACAGTAGACATTAACTGATAGTCAAGTGTTTTAAAACTGGTTGTCTAGGTGACGGTCTTTGACATTACGTTCTATTTGTATGTCCAAGAGATAAAAAATGAATAACGACATGGGAATATGGGAATACAGTAGACATTAACTGATAGTCAAGTGTTTTAAAACTGGTTGTCTAGGTGACGGTCTTTGACATTACGTTCTATTTGTATGTCCAAGAGATAAAAAATGAATAACGACAAGGGAATATGGGAATACAGTAGACATTAACTGATAGTCAAGTGTTTTAAAACTGGTTGTCTAGGTGACGGTCTTTGACATTACGTTCTATTTGTATGTCCAAGAGATAAAAAATGAATAACGACAAGGGAATATGGGAATACAGTAGACATTAACTGATAGTCAAGTGTTTTAAAACTGGTTGTCTAGGTGAAGGTAGCTTTTCTGGCATATAAAGCGTCCGTTTTAGGCAAGTTTTACTGGAAAAAAGATCGTTGAGGTCCTTAACGAAGGGCATGTCCGAGGTTTGACTCCAGTAGAAGCTCCAAGGCAGTTCTTCTGCAGTTGGTCATACCTCGTAGCCATGGTTTAAGTTCCTGACGCAATGCCAACAAAGTTCTATTTACATACAATCAATAGCAACAGTCACAATTATATGGGTCATTGAATGTTAATGTTAAACAATACTCAAATTATTTGCATGTGTAGTTATAACCTATGCATTGGAAATCGTTTAAGGAATTACACAATGTGTTATTGTCCACTTCATGACATCATTTGATAATGATATATGATTTATTGAGTACTAAACCAAACACATCTTGGGCTACCAGAGCAGCCTTCAATACAGTTACATACTTTATAATGTTTGCCCGTTTTATTACTCGTTGATTTCTATTTGCCTTTCTATCCTGCGCTAGTTTTTCCTAATTGCCAAATTGTTATCTAGCCGCGTAAATTATTATCGCTTGTTTCAACTTTAACCTCACTTTTCAATATTTCTCGCTGTCTACATCATACCTCCTTTATTTTAATTATTCATTGCTAAGAAATCTATGCAGAAACATCACTACACTACACTGCAACAGTAACATAAAATAAAAATGACAAAACTTAAAATCATGAGTGTTCTTATTTTTAAACTCTACATTAGACATTAAAAATCAAAACAGTCCACTTTTATAAGTTTTTGTTCAAAAATACAAGCATTTTCACTGTTTCGGGGTCAAGTCTACTTCCTTTTCTGTCACAAATGAGTCCTGCTTTACTAAATAGTCTTTCAGAGAAAACTGTTGTAGGTGGAATACACAAATATTTAGTTACTGTACAGATACCACATTCCTGACAATTTCTCGGGATTTGTAATGTTCTACTTGCGACAGTAATATTCTGTCATTATAAATAAAAATTGCAGAATCACGACCGAAATATCGAAAAAGTGCCGAGCGAATTTTCTGTTGAGGTATCGAAGAATCGATTAAATAAAATGTGGGAGGCTGAGTGCGATATCCGAGGCCATGGGTTCAAAGCCCTCCTTGGTTCCAAGCAACAGCCTGGGAGATAGGCAACCTGAGAGTACTTCCAGTTTTTATGAGTTCCCTGAGAAGAAACGGGGCCAGAAGGTCGGAGAAGGGAAGGAAGTTCGTGATGGCACATCGGCCGGCCTTGCCACGGAGTTATCAACACCGAGCGGCCCATCCTTTAAACAAGTGAAAGTTCCCCTTGGGAAAATTGCAGGTTATGTTTGCTCCCTGTTTTTATGCACGTCTTCATCTGCATATTATGACATCCGATGTCGCGATTGAATCACAAATACCTCTGTATCACGTGTCTGTACTAACTAGCTAAAGTATTGCCTTCCACACAAAAATACAAGAGTAGCCTTAGTTCTTTGAGTCATTATTCTCTCTTATTATAATGAAAATTATTATTTGGAGCTTCCCTCGCTTTGAAAGTCACGCCTCGCTCTTGCGCCTATGTGTGACTGTACAATAGAAAGAGTACTAAAGAGTAGCCTTAGTTCTTTGAGTCATTATTCTCTCTTATTTTAATGACAATTATTATTTGGAGCTTCCATCGCTTTGAAAGTCACACCACGCTACTGGGCATACCTGTGACTGTACAATAGAAAGAGTACTAAAGAGTAGCCTTAGTTCTTTGAGTCATTATTCTCTCTTATTTTAATGGCAATTATTATTTGGAGCTTCCCTCACTTTGAAAGTCACGCCTCGCTACTGGACCTACGTGTGACTGTACAATAGAAAGAGTACTGAAGAGTAGCCTTAGTTCTTTGAGTCATTATTCTCTCTTATTTTAATGAAAATTATTATTTGGAGCTTCCCTCGTTTGAAATGTCACGCCTCGCTACTGGACCTACGTGTGACTGTACAATAGAAAGAGTACTAAAGAGTAGCCTTAGTTCTTTGAGTCATTATTCTCTCTTATTTTAATGGCAATTATTATTTGGAGCTTCCCTCACTTTGAAAGTCACGTCTCGCTACTGGACCTACGTGTGACTGTACAATAGAAAGAGTACTGAAGAGTAGCCTTAGTTCTTTGAGTCATTATTCTCTCTTATTTTAATGAAAATTATTATTTGGAGCTTCCCTCGTTTGAAATGTCACGCCTCGCTACTGGACCTACGTGTGACTGTACAATAGAAAGAGTACTAAAGAGTAGCCTTAGTTCTTTGAGTCATTATTCTCTCTTATTTTAATGGCAATTATTATTTGGAGCTTCCCTCACTTGGAAAGTCACGCCTCGCTACTGGGCCTACGTGTGACTGTACAATAGAAAGTGTACTAACGAGTAGCCTTAGTTCTTTGAGTCATTATTCTCTCTTATTTTAATGAAAATTATTATTTGGAGCTTCCCTCACTTTGAAAGTCACGTCTCGCTACTGGACCTACGTGTGACTGTACAATAGAAAGTGTACTAACGAGTAGCCTTAGTTCTTTGAGTCATTATTCTCTCTTATTTTAATGGCAATTATTATTTGGAGCTTCCCTCACTTTGAAAGTCACGCCTCGCTACTGGACCTACGTGTGACTGTACAATAGAAAGAGTACTAAAGAGTCGCTTTAGTTCTTTGAGTCATTATTCTCTCTTATTTTAATGACAATTATTATTTGGGGCTTCCCTCACTTTGAAAGTCACGCCTCGCTACTGGACCTACGTGTGACTGTACAATAGAAAGAGTACTAAAGAGTAGCCTTAGTTCTTTGAGTCATTATTGTCTCTTATTTTAATGAAAATTATAATTTGGAGCTTCCCTCACTTTGAATGTCACGCCTCGCTACTGGACCTACGTGTGACTGTACAATAGAAAGAGTACTAAAGAGTAGCCTTAGTTCTTCCCTCTTATTTTAATGAAAATTATTATTTGGAGCTTTTGTCGCTTTGAAATCACGCCTCGCCATTCGTTCGTTCATTGTTAACGAAAAGGCATGGCCGCCTTCTCTGCATGTACATCCAGGCCTTGTGATTCCGTTTTAGTGGCATAAATCATTTAGAGGTTGACATTAAAACGTGTAAACTGCAGTAATGGGGTCCCAGTATGGATGATTACTGCTTGTGCACAAAGCCAGAGAACACTATGAACAAGGAAAAGAGCGAAGTGTACAAAATCATGTATTTTTGCAAGTATGACATAATCCCATGGTTTTTTCCATCATGCCGTTATCAGTCACAGACCTTCACCTTACTATGGGTGAACTATTTATACCATTATATGTGTTTCCGGCGCTGAACATGATTTACAAATATTCACTAAATGAAAAAAACGTTAGGTCTAAAACTTTATATCATTGACGCAGCAAAGAGAAGATACGCGACCTTTCTCGTAGCACCACAGAAAAATGACTGTTGTAATATATTCATATTTTGTTTCATGTCTTAGAAACTACAATCAATTGTGATTTGCGACATGACTCAACGTATATTCAGTTTAAAATACATTGTTAAAATACTAGTAAATATAAAATGGATTAAGAAGGAGCCAAATTTTCAACTGTTTGAGTTTTGCAGAAATTAAATATTGGAAAATTTAAACAAGCAATACTTCTGAAATCACAAAGGCCACAAACAAAAACAATCTTTGATATACATAGTGTGTTTTGACAAAATAATCATTTACTGTGTAGTAATATTTTGTCTTTCTCTTGCTGTTTATCAGTTAGACAAAAGTCATTCAGAATGCAGGAGAATTCTGAGTACATACTCAAAATATTTAAAATATACATTTCGTTTGTTTTGAAAATATATTAAACGTGTAATAATTTAATTAAAATTGTTAGGATCATTTCTTACAAAATGCAATTTTCGAGAAATTTTCTTGTTTGAGGGGTTTTCTTTAAAATTTTCGTGATAAATTCTTGAAATATCAGTTTGATATTTAAACATTTTGTTCGTCAGGTATATGTTTTGCTAAACATATTTTTCGAAATAGACATTTGTTGTATTTTTAAGGGTGTTTAACGGTTCCAAATAAATTAAAACAATTTGTATGCTTTTGCTTTCGAAAAGGTTTGCACAAAACAAATTTGTTTAGCAAAATGGCATCGTTTTTGTTTTGTTTTTCTATTTTTCGTGGTTATGATAACGGTATAACATACATTTAACCGTACAAAGTGTTGGACTGGACTGTGCTGCAGAGGGGATTCGGCACGGAGGTCCAAACTAGATCTATGGTGCTTCCCCGGGAGGAAGGAGACAGAAGGTGGCTGACACAAGCAGCCAGGGCAGAACAGAGAACAGGGTCCCTATACTTTAGCAATTGATACTCCCGACACCACACCCTATTGTGGTCCTGAAACATTCATTCACCACGAGCTCTACCCGAAAGTCCTAAGACTCCGGCCTCTATCTACCCGGGAGACGATGGAGGACTCTTGCGTTCTTTCCATAGGGCAATACCTTGAGTCAAAAATTCCCTCCATCGACAACAACGTCAAGACGGATGGAAGTGGATACGCCCCATAACGCGCGTCAACCCCGCAGGTAAGGCTACCGATAATCTCGGTGGGGCCGCCTGATGATCTAGTACACCTTCTACTAGCTCTGCAGACCAGTACCCAGGACTTAATAGGCAACCCTCTGGCCTCTCTAGGCGGCCGAAGCCTGGCCGGAGGTACCCAATCTTCCACGGGTGTCGGGAACACACTGCCCCCTCGAGTCCAACCCAATCCGAACATCTCCCCAACAGGGAGGGGCTCGAATGTTCGGCCCGAGTTTCATCTGGTAACGTCAGAGGTATCCGAGTGCTATGGGTCCGCAGCGCCCGCACCTCGGCAGCTGAAGGGGACGAATCCCCTCTCCCCTACGGAGGGTTCTGAAACATAAACACTAGGGACCTACGTAGGGCAGCTGTCGTTGACCTCCCTCTCAGACCAGGGAGTTACCGAGCTGTCCCCAAAGGGCGCCCGGCGCCTCTTCAAAGATCTTTCAATAAGGTAAGACCTAGAAGCTAACAAGTCCCCCCCCCCCTTCCCCACAAGACGGGTGGAAGTGGATACGCCACTTAAGCGCGCCAACCCTAAAGGGGAAGGCTATCGAACAACCTCGGTAGGACCGCCTGATGATCTAGCACACCTTCTACTAGCTCTGCAGGCTAGCACGAGGAAATATATGGCTACCCTCAACCCCGTCTGGAGACGTAACCGATTTCCCACGGGTATCGGAAACCACTGCCCCCTCAAGTCCATCAACTCCCCTAAGGGAGCGGTTCGAACGTTCGGCCCGAGGTTCCTCTAGTAACGTCAGAGGTAGAAAGAGTGCTAAGAGTCCGCAGCGCCCGAGGTTTCTGAAACAGCCCAGTAAGTTGACCCAGAAATCGGAGACCCTCCTGCCGGAGGAGGAAGTGTTTCCCAGGAGCATATCTTCCTGCCATGCACCACCGAAACTCCCACTATCACTTGTACCCAAGGAGCCACGACAATTCAGAGGGCAGGGTCCCTACAGTTTACTTGGATAGAGACTTCCCCTGACAGACCAGGACTACGAACCCACTCCCCCACAGCGGGACGACAACGGACCCAGCAGCAGAGTCCTAATGGTACCAAGGCAAGCGATCCGAGCCCCAAAGGTCCCTGAATGGCGGTCACGAAATGGTCCCAGCAGAGGAGCGCAGACCGGCAACCGACCTATCGGAGGAGGAAGTAGTTTACCTCAGAACATATCATCCTGCCATGCACCGCCGAAACTCCCGCCGACACTTCTACCCTGAAAGAGACCACCAGATGAGAGATATGAAATTATAATAGAGATGAAATGTAGGGACAGGAAATTCGGGGGATGTAATTAGCCTACCCAACATTCGCGACCCGGGAAAACCCCGAAAAAAATCATGGGTCAGATAAGTCAGTCACGGAAATCAAACCTAGGCCTCCTGAATGCGGGCCAAAAGCTTAACCACCTCTGTTTACACAAAGTGTATGAAAATGGTAATAAACAAATATACATTTGCAGAATCTGATAATGTTTGGGAGGAAGAGTAACGTCAGCTTGTTCGTACTGAAGGCTGTGCCAGTGACATTTGCCTAGCAGCAAGTGGAAAATTCCTTCAGAGCTACTTATATACCCTAGAGGAACGGTAACTAACGTAGTTATCAGGAAGTATTTATTACTCCCACTTCAATTGTTACCACTACATTCACTTCTATATGTTTATTAAAGACAGCCTTGTGGAAAATTTAGCAATTATAACTTTCAGACAGCGCACGGGAGATACTTTCGCAATTAGTTCTCTGGAACACCAACAGATGGCTGGAGTGTTTGTGATGGTCGATATTTACACACAATATCGATATAATTCTTACATATCAAGGATGGCTGAGGCAGTTTCGTTTGTGACCCGCATTCCATAGGTCCGAGTTCAATTCCCGTGGCCGATCAACTTTACCCATGGGTTTCGGGTGTTTTCCCGAGCCGCTAGACGAATGTTGGGAATTTTCTGTCCCTCCAGTCTCTTTCTGGATAGAAAGGGTGTCTGCAGGTGTCCCGGCGCTGCACGGCAGGATGGTATGGTCCTGGTAATCTACACTATCGTGACTCCATCTGATACCACCCCTACCTCCTCTCGCCTCATCCTTCCTTCCGGAGTGCTCCCTTTGGAGGCATAGGTACAATAGACCAAGACTAGACCTCCATTTCGAATCCCCTCCATAGCATAGTTCAGTACAGTCCATTAGATTTTTGAAACTCAAAAAATCTCAGTTCTTACTTCGTAGCGTATTATTCCTACAATGCACTTGCAGAAAAATGAACACATAATATTCAATGCTTGCAGCTTTAACTGAACTACTGGCTTTCTAATTATAGCCAGGGATCTCATACCTGTTATGTAGCAGTAAACTACAATGTGATCCATATAAACCTGAACCATTTCAATAGGCCGTAACTAGGACACACGTGCAACTTTGGGAGAATATACAAGGGCTGTTCAATAAAGAATGATCATAATGTTTTTATGGTCATAATTTATCACTCCAAAATTCAGTCTTGTTATATTCTGTTAGCTTAATATGAAACAAACACGCTGTAGTAGTTTCATTGTTGTTACTCCTGGTTCCCGCTTGTGAGAACCAGGCATGTTCAGACATGTTCAGTATTGCCTACCACTGTAATGGAGGTAACGTGCAGTAAAAGTTGATGTTAGAGGAAGATCCGGAGTTTCTTTCAAACGTAATCACTGCTGATGAAACTTGGCTACATCATTTTGATCCTGAGAGCAAACAGCAAAGCTCAGTGTGGAAATCTCCTTCATCACCAACCCCCAAAGCAGCAAAAGTGGTTGCTTCTGCTGGGAAAGTTATGGTCATCCCATTTTTTTTGTTCATGGAATGGTTTATCAACATGTTGTACCTGCACACACATCAGTAACTGGACAATACTACAGGGATGTCCTGAAAACATACAAGTGCATCGCATTCAGGGGAGACTATCTTGAGAAGGACCATCAAAATAATGAGGATGAGTAAAGGTGCATTGTCAAAAAAAAAATTGTGATCATTCTTTATTGAACAGCCCTCACAATACACAATTGGAAGATTACATTACACTATTTACATCTCAGAGAAAATGTTGGAAGTGTCCTTCACCAGCATCAATACATGTTTGTACTCGTCTCACCATATTCTCTCAAGTTTTACGGAGAGTATCCTCGCCAATGTTACTTATTTCGGTTTGAATGGATTCCTTGAGAACATCATTTGTCCGTGGCCTATTCTTGTACACTCTATTTTTTAGATACCCCTATAAGAAAAAATCCGGTGAGGTTAGGTCAGGGGATTTGGTGGTCTACAGACCTTTTGATATTATTTGATTATCAAAGAAACTGGTTACGAGTTCCATGGTGTCATTAGATGTATGGCACGTTGCTCTACGACCTTCTCTCAATTCGATATCATCCAGCTGTTCCACAAATGTCTTGAAGATACTCATATAAACTTCAGTGTCTACAGTCGTATCAAAGATAGTGGGACCAACGATCCATGGATGCTGGTGGAGGACACTTCTAATATTTTCTCTGAGATGTAAAGAGTGTAATGTATATACAAATATAACAATTGGTAACTTAAAACTTCACTTATCTTATAAGAAATGATGACACTTTTCTTATAAATTTTATTTTAAAATTTATTGCATATCTCTAAAACAGATAAAATTCCTAATAATAATAAAAAAAAAATCCTCGTATTTATCAATTTAATTGTTTCGATTGTGGTAAAGTTTACATTGGAAAGACAAAACACAATTTAGAAACCAGAACAAAAGAACATTTTCGTAACATTAAGTATAAACAAACTGATAAATCGGCCGTAGCAGATCATTTTTGGTCATTTAACCATGAAATAAATCCAGAAGTTAAATTAATAATAACAACAACAACAAGAACAACAACAACAACAAGAACAAGAACAACAACAAGAACAAGAACAACAAGAACAAGAACAACAACAAGAACAAGAACAACAACAAGAACAAGAACAACAAGAACAAGAACAAGAACAACAACAAGAACAACAAGAACAACAACAACAAGAACAACAACAACAAGAACAACAACAAGAACAACAAGAAGAACAACAAGAACAAGAACAACAAGAACAAGAACAACAAGAACAAGAACAACAAGAACAAGAACAACAACAACAAGTACAACAACAAGAACAACAACAACAAGAACAAGAACAACAAGAACAACAACAACAACAACAAGAACAAGAACAACAAGAACAAGAACAAGAACAACAAGAACAACAACAAGAACAACAACAAGAAGAACAACAACAAGAACAACAACAAGAACAACAACAACAAGAACAACACAACAAGAACAACAAGAACAACAACAAGAACAACAACAAGAACAACAACAAGAACAACAAGAACAAGAACAAGAACAACAACAAGAACAACAACAAGAACAAGAACAACAACAAGAACAACAACAAGAACAATAAGAACAACAACAAGAACAACAACAAGAACAACAACAACAAGAACAACAACAAGAACAAGAACAACAAGAAGAACAAGAACAAGAACAAGAAGAACAAGAACAAGAACAACAATAACAATAATAATAATAATAATAATAATAATAATAATAATAATAATAATAATAATAATAATAATAATAATAATAATAATAATAATAATAATAATAATAATAATAATAATAATAATAATAATAATAATAATAATAATAATAATAATAATAATACTTTATTATCACCTTATGTTTTACAAGCATTGTTGAAAACAGGCAAGTCGTCAATTATATACAATTAAAGTTGCTGGATATTTTGATATATATACAGATATTAGAAGAAACTAAAACTAAGGTGATGTTATTCTAAATGTATAATGTCTTGTACACCTAATACAATGTCTAGGTTTTAGTCATAAGTATTGTAAAATAAGAAACTAGCACTCAAACAATAAATTCTGAAGTTGTAGTCTTAGTTTAGAAATTCATCAAGTGAATAAAAAACATTATTAATTAAATATGATTTCAAGAAAAATTTTAATTTTGTTAAGTTACTAGACACTTTAACTTCTGCTGGGAGTTTGTTATATACTTGGCTCCCATGTAACTAGGCAACTTGTCACACAGGTGGAGTCTATACATCATAGTAGCGAAATTATTCTTGTTTCTTGTGTTGTGGTTATGAATATCCGAATTTGTTTGCAATGGGATGTATTTTATCATATATAAAATTGTTTTGTAGATGTACAGGCTTGTCAGCTTCACTACATGATTCTTTAGTTTTTAAATTAGATATATATCTAATTGCTCTTTTCTGTAAAGTAAAAATTTTGTGTAGATTTAATTTCGAAGTATTGCCCTAGATCTCCAGACCATATGAGATGTGTGACTGAATGAGGGAGAAATAAATTATTCTTATAGTTGCTTCTGGGACATAGTTCTTTAGACACTTTAAAAGAAATAAATTTTTACTTAGTTTTAATGCTAATTGGTCAACATGGGGTGTAAAAGATAATTTTTTGTCCAGTGTGACCCCAAGTAGTTGTACATTGTCAACACTATTTATCAAGTTGCTGTCAATATTTAATTGTATAGGCGCATTGTGTCTTCGAGCCAAATGTTATGAGTTCACATTTTGATGCATTTATACTTAAGTTTAATGTAGAAAAGTACTGCAATAGTTTTGTAGTTGTTATATATAGGGTTTCTTCTAGCATTTTGCTTGATGTATTGCTGGCTATGACAGTGGTGTCGTCTGCATATTGTATTAATTTTGTATTGGTATGTACATATTCAGCTATATCGTGTATATATAAAATAAATAAAAGAGGACCAAGGATTGATCCCTGTGGGAACCCATATGTCAGTTCCGTTGTAGTTGATATAACATCGCCATTAATGGAATTCAAAACTACATATTGTTTCCTATTTGTCATATAGGATTCTATTAATTTGTATCCTAGACCTCTAATTCCCAAAAGTTGCTATTTGGTCATTAGTATACTTTTATCAACACAGTCGAAAGCTTTAGTAAGATCTAATAAGATTGCTGTTGCATATCTACCTGCATTGATATTTTTTATAATTTCTTGAATGCATTCAATGACTGCACAGACTGTTGATCTATTTTTTACGAAACCATTTTGGTGTTTAGGTATAAGACTGAATTTATTTAAAAAGCCCATGAATCTTTTATAGATTAATTGTTCAAGGATTTTTGAGATGGCAGGTAAGATAGATATTGGGCAGTAATTATTTAGTTCTCTTTTGTCTCCTTTTTTAAAGATTGGTGCTACCTTGGCGATTTTTAATTTGTCTCGGAAGATTCCAATTTCTAGACAAGAGTTTATTATATCAGCAAGGGGATTTACAATTTCCTGACTACATGTTTTCAGTAATGACATAGGAATACCATCTACACCAAGGCTGTTCTTTGCTTTTAAATGTTTTATTATACTGCAGATTTCATTTGCACAGGTTGGGTAGAGGTAAATACTTGACTGATTTTTCGATCTCATTTTATCACTCACATTGTTTGGTTTCGAGTTATTGCAGTTGGTTTTATTGAGGTTATGTATATTTTTTCCAACTGAGGCAAAATGATCATTGAAAGCTGCAGCTGCCTTTCCCAGGTCATCTGTGATACCTTCTTTCGTCTTGATTACATAGACACTAGCATCAGCAAAATTTGATGGTTTTCGGAATTCATTTATTACCTGCCAGCTGGATTTACAAATGTTTGGTGAATTTAGGATTTTACGACTTATGCTTTCTCGTTTGAAACAATTAAATGGTTTGGGAAAAAAAAAATTACTTTAAAAAATAAACATCATGTAATGTTATATGTGTTTGGAGGAATTTAGTAACAGTGACGTCAAAATTAATCTCAGAAACTATTTGTAGTTGGTTTATTAATACTCGTCACTTACTTGAATATAAACAAGTAAGTGATGAGTATTAATAAACAAACTACAAATAGTTTCTGAGATCATGTAATGTATTTTGAAGTACCAGCAGTTGATTCTGTTTTTAGGTTTGTTTCATTTTCAAATTTTCGTAATACTCAAAAAACATAACATGGTAACCGGAATCCTTGACGACGAAGTGTGTTCATGGACTGACGATGCAAGCAATTTGTTTGTGAAATCAATCTCAATTAGAAAGAAGAATTGACATCATTTTCTTAAGATAAGTGAAGTTTTTGTTCCAAATAGTTATATTTGTGTAATATTTATTGCTTCACTGTTGCTAGCTTCATTTTCTAGGTTAGGAAATGGTTTTTTACTACTAGGAAAACAACAATAAAATTATAAATATTAAAATAAAAAATCTTATTATATTTATATATTTTGTACAAGTGTTACATTTATATTTCAAATGTTCAATCAGATTCTGAAGACGAATCATCACTTTTCTTTTTAACTGTAAAGTCGTATGGCTTCCACCAATGGGAGAACTGCACCACCTTTCTGCGCTGAGCGTCAAAGTTCTCTAGTCTTGGCTTCCTCCAAACATTATGCTCCAATTCTAACATGCCTCCGATGATTTCCTACAATAAGAGTAAAATAATCTTTTAATGTATGTTACAAGTTGTTCCTGAAATCATTTTCACATTTTGGTAGTACTGGCAGAAACGTAGTAATTATAACATTGACAATGAGATTGTTTTCAACTGAAGATGTGAATAAATATTCACAAAATCGTGATCAGTGAATTATCTCAAACAGTTTAGGAGCTACCATTTTTTAAAAAGAACCTTAAAATACCCAATCAGGAGAACAGAACTTTCAAAATAAGGCCCAGACGAGATTGTGTTAAAGATCCAAACTACATAACAGAAAGTGTATCCCAGAAGTACTTCCAAGATTAGAAAAAGTGCTGGTACAAGTGTCTTATATCTGAAGGGAATTTACCTTCAAGGGGGTGAAGTTATTGCTCATGAATGAATATTCTTCAGGAATATTTATCATACCTCGTATGTACAATCTAAGCCCAGCAATGTAAGGAACATTATATATTTACCTGTGCAAAATTTCTTGGAAAGTTTTTCTCATTTTCAATCACATGAGCAAAACCAGGATCAGCTCCAAAATCAACAGCGAAGTATGGCAATCCTTTTGGAACAGCCCTTCGAACATCCTTCCCTTTCAGGTCCACCACCTTCTTGTTCATTGCCCAGTCACTTTCAGATTCCAGGATGGCTTTCTGAAAAATAAATAACATTGTTGATATTAAGACAAAAGTACTCATGTCAAACGATGTGACATTATAAAAACATGCAGCTTATTTGTTACTATCTATAAGCATCCACTGCCTATATAATGTCACCCTGGTGGTAGGCTCGCGAAGCCGATGAAAAATTATGGCCAATCGTTACCGGAAGTGAGACAGTTGAGCGTAGTTTTTAGAGAAAATAAACAGTTTGAGGTTCTAGCAATTTTGTAATGTTGAACAGTGTATTTCGAGGAGAATAAAGTGTAGTTTTTGTGTTTTGTAACCTCGTTTTATTATTTCACGAACCCACAAAGTCACAACTGGTGTCAGGAAGCGGGATAACAACATCACGGAGCATTATGGCCATGGAATCGGCTTTGGAAATGCCTTTGCAGAAGATGAACGAATTAACAGCGAAGTCGGAAGCGGCAAATAACAACTTGGCCGCGAAGATGAACGAGTTAACAACAAAAACAGAAGCGGCAAATAACAACCTGGCCGCAGAGTTGAAAGAAATAAAGACCAAATTGACCACAGAAATGAAGGAGGCGAACGAGCTCCTCGCCGCCAAATTTGAGGATTAGTTGGCCGGCGTGAGGGATGACGTCACGGAGCTGGGCAAGCGGATGGGCCAAGTGGACGAGCACGTCGAGGACCTGGCGAACCGCTTCAATGACCTAGAGGAAACGGCCGACAATAACGCCAAGTCCCTGAACGCCATGGTTGAAGACGTCGTTGGCAGGAGACTGAAGGATTTGAAGGCTGACGCACCGGGACGCGACACAACATCGGCGCGCGTCAAACCTCCCAAGTATGACGGCGCGTCAACGTTTGAAGTCTTCCGCCGCCAGTTCGACACAGTGGCCGAGCACAACAGATGGTCACCGGAGGAGGAGGCCACACAGTTAATAGCCAACCTCCAGGGACGGGCCGCGGAAACCCTAAACGCGGTGCAGACGACGGCGGCGCCCAAAGACATCTGGGAGGCCCTGGAGAATCGCTTCGGGAACCACCGCTTAGCCGCAGCATACCGCAGCCAGCTAAAGGCAAGGTCGCAGCAGCCGGGGGAGACGCTGCAGGAGTTCGCCATAGCGATCGAGCAGCTGGCTAGCAAGGTCTTGGTTGACCTGCCACTGGAGTTCGTATCCCGGGAAGCCGCCTACAATTTTGTCGACGGGGTACGGGACACGGAGATTCGTCAGCGCCTAATGCTCGGCGAATATAAAACCATCCACGAGGCGCTAACAGCGGCATTAAGGATGGAGGCGGCCAAAGTAGCATCTATCCCGACGTCGAGAACGAGGAGTGTCCGCTACGCCGGAGACAGAAGACCAGCTGTGGGACGCCGGCGAACACCTAGTGGCCTGTGTTGGGGGTGTGGACAGCCCGGACACCTGCAGAGAGACTGCCCACATCAGGAAGAGCAGCCGGAAGAACGAGTAAGGCCCGTCGTGGAGAGGAGCACGTCGGCGCCATCACCACCATCCCCTCGAGTGACACTGCGCGCCGTCAGCCGGCGTATGGATGACAGCCTCATCGCGGACGGTTGGGTAAGAGGAAAGCCGTGCCGCGTGCTGGTGGACACCGGGGCGGCCGTGACCATCATCAGACCTGACGTGGCGAAGGGTTTGCCGACGAGGAAACCGAGCCGACCATACGAGCATGTGACGGCATCGGGCGACACCATGCCTGTGCAGAAGGAGGCCCTGCTGGAGCTGAACTTGGGACGGAGTGCCGTGCGTCTGTGGGTGTTCGTCGCGAAGGTGGCTGAGGAGGTGATTCTGGGACTGGATGCCTCAGGAGCCACGAGGCGACGGTCGACGTCGGCAGGAAGGTCCTGAGGCTCAACGGAGAAGAGTTTATACTCCGTCAACCAGAAGGTGCCCCGAGGAAAGATGTTGGTGGTACACCTGGATCGTCTGGCCCGCTACGAAGGCGCTGTTTGGGACGACCAGCCTTGAGGAGGGAGCAGTGTCACCCTGGTGGTAGGCTCGCGAAGCCGATGAAAAATAATGGCCAATTGTTACCGGAAGTGAGACAGTTGAGCGTAGTTTTTAGAGAAAATAAACAGTTTGAGGTTCTAGCAATTTTGTAATGTTGAACAGTGTATTTCGAGGAGAATAAAGTGTAGTTTTTGTGTTTCGTAACCTCGTTTTATTATTTCACGAATAATTATAATTATATAATTATACATCTAGAGCAAGCATAAACACATAAATACTATGTACTTCTGTTTGTATTTGACTGGTTGTCCACGTAGGGGAGTGCTGACAAGTTCCCACAACTACACTGATGTGCCTTTGTCTATGACGTTTACATTTGAACAGGCCTCATTCCCTCAGCACTGTGTAGCAAGCAGTTCACATTGTGTACATCTAACAGTGTGTTGTATATCTGATCAGGTTCATACCATATTACCTCCTTATGGGACAAAAGGAGATTGGAATTGAGAAAAGAGCTGTTATTGTAGCACTGCATCTAGAAGGATATTCTAGTAAGACAATAGCAAGAAAAGTTGGCATAACCCAATCTACAGTAGTGTTTATATTGCAGCGGTTCAAAAAAATTGGTGCCAATGCAAGGTTTCTTGATCTGAAAGACTCTCAGTAACATCATATAGGGAAGATCAGTTCATATGTGTACAGAATAAACGTCAGAGAACTCGTACAGCATCTGAAAGTCGTCAGGAAGTTAATAGTATACGAACAGCTCCAATCTCTGCCTCAACTGTGCAACATTGCCTTCATTAACAAGGTTTAAAGTGGTACACAGTGGCTAAAAAACCTTTAAACTTAAAAGATGAGTCAATTAGTGACACTAAACAACACTTTTAAATTTCCTGGAACATGTTTCAGAGACTTTGCCTCCATCGTCAACCAGACATCGACTGGTTCTCACTGGTGTAGCTGGCGATATTTTGTCATAGGTCTCCTCTGGTGGCAGTTCGAGGAACTTGCTTAACAAATCTTTCTGGGGGATGTCAAAATTGAATACTTTGCTCCTATTTTTTGAAATGAAGATTTGTTCCCATGTGGACAGTTCATGTTTTCCTGTTGTATGTTTTAGTAGTTTTGGTTCTGAATTTATGTTATGGTTTTTTTCCCAAAAATGTGTGGCAACTGCTGACTTTTCTAATTGTTTATATTTTATGTTCCTAAAGTGTTCCTTTGCTCTTGTTTCTAAATTTCTTTTGGTTTTTCCAATATAAATTTGACTACAGTCACAACATTCAATTTGATATATACCAGATTTTTTGTTAGATGGAATGACATCTTTGATGTTTGAGCAAATTAGGTTTTTTAAGGAGTAATGGTTGAGTGCTGCTAGTTGAAGTTTTGTTTTTTGAAGACTTTCTTGAATTTATCAGACCCATGGATGGTAAGTGAATTATTTTAAGGTCATTTTAGTTTCTGTAGCTGAGAGGGTTGTGGTTTCCTTTAATAGCTTCTTCTTTTTCGCTAAGTTCACTTTTTTGTCTACTAAAGATTTGGGAAATCCTGCACCGTGGCATAGTGGGCTAAGGCAGTATGCCTTGGTCCCTGGCCACAGAAAGTGGCCCAGGTTCGATCCCACCCATGGGATGTGGATTTTAGGTCCCGGGTATATGACCGTTGCTCACTCAGCATCATGAGGAAAGTGAGGAGCTTACTCTAGGTAAGCAGCCCTGGTCACGGAAACCAACATTATGGCTGGGGGACACCAAGATGCTGACTACATCTCCTCCCCATATCGGTTGGATGATCAGCCACCTCTGCCATACGTAAATGAGCGTGAGGCCAGCAGTTGGGATGGTAGACCTTGGCCCTCTGGTCATGCCAGTGGTTAACTTTCTTTTTAAAGATTTGGGAAAGTCATTTTTTGTGCTATTTCAATATTTTTGTATTCTATTTTGTATTCTTCTGCAATGAGAGGGACGTTGACCAGTCTGTTTGTTAAACTATTTGTTCAACAAGTTCCTCCAACCACCACCAGAGGAGACCTCCGGCACCACTGACAACCAGTCACCACTTGACAATGGCGGAAAGTAGCCTCCAAAACATGTTCTGGGAAATTTAAAAGTAAATGTTGTTTAGTGTTATTAATCGACTGCCTTTAAATTTAATTTATTACAACAACACTGATTTCAACACTTCCATGAAAGAAAATTATAAAAAGCCTTTATTACATAAACAAAATAAGGTGAAAAGATTAGAATGTCACAGCAATATAAAAACTGGAGCGTTCAACAATGATCCAAGGTGTTATTCATGGATGAGTCTCAGTTTCAAGTGATTAGAAGCCAGCACAGGTTTGTTCGTCAACTTCATGGAGAATGTACGAAGAGTCAATGTATGATGTCAATGGTGAAGCAAGGTGGAGGATCGGTTATGGTGTGGGGATGTTTTGCAGGTGATAAAAGTTGATCTAATGAGAATTAATGAAACATTAAGTAAGGTAGATTTGATGCTGGTGCTGATGTACCTGGCAAGATACTTATTGGTCGTGGATTTGTTCAACAGCAGTACAATGATCCAAAACATGCTTGTAGGTTGTACAGAGGGGATGTCAATAGAAAAGAGCAAAAACATGATTTGGCCAAGTCAATCACCTGATTTAAATCCCATTGAACTCTTAAGGGACAAACTTGAAAGGAAAGCGAAAAAGCTGAGATCATCTTTGGAATGATTTACAGACGTGTTGGGCTGTGATATACACAATCGCATCTCTAGAATGCTAAGAGTTTGTGTAGCAGCTCTGAAAGTAAAAGGTGGATACCTTTTGAACAGGCTAACATCTACACCACATTGTATTTTATAAGGGGCATTTAAAAAGAAACAAGCCGGAGTCTCATAACCGGTGACACGATTGCAATATCGTGGCATGCGTAACGAAGTGTTGTTCCAACCAGAGCATGACAGATCACAGCCCATCGCTAGAGGGCACAAGACTATACAAAGCTAGCAGCACCATGCATCAATCATCCAACACTCCCAATTGCATTGCAAACAGTGAAATGGAGGCGTCAAAAGAAGAGCAAAGAAGTGTTGTTCATTTTGTGACAATGGAAGGAGTAGGAGGAACAGACATTCATCGATGAATGTCACAAGTGTACAGCAAACACTGCATGTCCCTTGCAAGGATCAAGGCATGGCACAAGCGCTTCAGGGGAGGACGGGTGTCGTTAGCCGATGATGCATGATCTAGAGCACCACACTGTATTACTGATGACTTCATCCAGGTGGTTGATGCACTCATTACCCAGTACTGCCGAGTGATAGTGAAAGCCATAGCCGCAGAAGTCGGACTGAGCGTCGGAAGTGTTCATAGTGTGTGCCCCACAGTCTTCAACCACACCAGGAAGCATGTTGAATGGCCCACTGTCTTGATCATCTGCAGCGCTATGCTAGGGAAGGGAATGAGTTCCTGGCATGAGTGCTGTCTGGAGACAAGTTATGATGTCATCACTTCAAACCAAAATCAAAACAACAAATTCTCCAGTGGAAGCATTCAGAGTCACCACCACCAAAAAATTGCCAAGGCCTTCCACACAAATGCAAGAAAGGTTATGCTGACGTTCTTCTTTGACCAAGATGGCCCCATTCTGATACACTTCCTGCAGCATGGGACAACAGTGAATGCCCAGCATTACTCACAATCCTTGACCAACCTTTGCCAAGTAATCTAATCAAAACGACCATGCAATCTCACCCTTGGGGTCATTCTGCTCTAGGACAATGCACGGCCAAAACAAGTGTGGCACTCCTGCAGAAATTCAAATGGGAGGTTCTCGGCTAACCTCTATACAGTCCACACCTCTCTTCCTGTGATTATGCCATTTTTGGTCCCCTTAAAAAGACTCTGATGGGCAAACGATTCACCTTGGACGTCCAGCTGTACATGTGAAACTGGCTCACATTGCAGCCCCGGGACTTTTATGAGACAGTCATTCACTGCCTTGTGTCACAGTGGGACAAGTGTTTCAACATCCAGGGCCAATACTTCTAACATACAGGTACTGGTTTCTGTAATTATGTCTCCAGCTCATATGTTTTTGAATGCACCTTATACTTAATACCAGAGAGAGAGAATATTAATTTTGTTGATCTTTTTAATTTTTACTACGTGTTTGTACATTGAAATAAAGTATTTAGTTTTTTTATACGTGATCGAAAACTTTTGACCAGTAGATGTATTGCTTTTATAAGGTTAGTTTGCTGATGAATGGTATAAAAGGACATGGAAGTGCATAACATGGTTTTTAGTTTCAGATTGGAATATAATTCATAACAGTGATAATGAATAATAAAAGTTACCTTGAAATAAATAGGTGCTAAGTCACCGGTCTCCTTTGGCATTGGAACACATTCCAGCAGCATATGTGGGAATTTGTTAAGATACATTGCACTTTCAAAGAACACTACGTCCTGATCTAGTTTCTCCTGGAACATCCTGACAAGTGTTTTGCGGAACGTCTGAAAAACAAGACATGAAATGTATTGGTTTAAAAGGCTGTCAAGACCAGTGCCTGTTTTAGTCCAGCAACTGAGTGCTGCTGCATAAAATGTTAAATAAGGTTTTAAAAATTAAAACTCAAAACCAACTGACATTTCATGCAGACCCAGATAGTATCTGGGAACAATATTTTTCCCAGTTTACCACAATCTTGAGTTTCTTGGTAGTCCAGGAGAAGACAGGTAGTGGTGGTGTGACGTCAGCACTGTCAGCTCTAACCGCTAAACATACTCCCAAACAAAAGGCAGGTTAGCGTGTGACGTCACCATGCTGATTTCTGCTGCCCAAGAGGAAGGAAACAGTTTGATGTGTGGGGGTTCCGACAGCGTAGGAAAGACAGGAAACGTATTGCGTATTAATAATATGTAAAACTTACATCTTGGGTGTTGTAATATTAATGCTGACTGCTTTAATTACACAGTTGGTCACAGTTTATAAATAATTACATTTTGGCTCTGTGTTATGAGCAAATATATAAAACTTCAACTTGTATTATTTGAAGAAAAAGGTTAGAAACAGTGATGTACTTAACATTTGAAAGTAATGAGTCGGTAATTCAAACACAAACATTACTTAAATTATCCTTACTTGGACACGTTTCGGAGAACGGTTTGTCCCCATCGTCAGCAGTTATCCGACAAAACGTTCTCCGAAACATGTCCAAGTAAAGATAATTTAAGTGATGTTTGTGTTTGAATTACCGACTCATTACTTTCAAACTTCAACTCGTAGTTTATCTGAAGGTCAGGTATGTTATAAAGTAAATAGAATAAAACATAAAGTAATTTTCTCTGCAAATTAGAGGAGACCATTCAGAACAAAATTACGTGAACATTTTAAGACACTTTCTGTTTCGTTTTTCTTTAACTAGTTTATCAATATCAGGACCTAATCTCAAAAGCTATTTGTATTTGGTTTATTGATACTCGTCACTTGCTTGTTTATATTAATGAGAGACTAGTTTCAAAGGCAATCACCTCCATTTTCAATCTCTTTCCAACTGACATCTGTTGTCTGCTCTCTCTGGTGGTGGAACTATGAACTTTTGTGTCAAATTATCTACTGGTGGGATTTCAAAGTTCATTACGCGATCTTTATTTTTCCATATGAATATGTTCTCCCATGTTGTCAATTCATTTTGGTTTATCACTCCTTTTAATAATTTTGGATTTGGATCAATGTCATGATTTTCATTCCAAAAATGAAATGCTACTGCAGACTTATCTTCTTGCTTCAATCTGATGTTTCTAAAGTGCTCTTTGACTCTGAAACATCAGATTGACTTAGAAACATCAGATTGAAACAAGAAGATAAGTCAGCAGTAGCATTTTATTCTTGGAATGAAAATCATGACATTGATCCAAATCCAAAATTATTAAAGGGAGTGATAAACCAAAATAAATTGACAACATGGGAGAACATATTTATATGGAAAAATAAGGATCACATAATGAACTTTGAAATCCCACCAGTATATAATTTGACAAAAAAGTTCATAGTTCCACCACCAGAGAGAGAGAGAGAGCAGACAACAACAGATGCCAGTTGGAAAGAGATTGAAAATGGAGGTGATTGCCTTTGAAACTAGTCTCTCATTAATATAAACAAGTAAGTGACGAGTATCAATAAACCAACTACAAATATCGAGATTTAACTGTATTGGAACACCACAGTGAAGCAAAATAATTATTAATCTTTAGATGAGTCGTATTTACTACACATCTGCTTCACTTTTGTACCTATTTTGAGGACATGCTTCGCAAATCATCGTTTGCATCTTATGCTCTTATGAGTCGCATAAGAGCAGAAGATGCAAACGATGATTTGCGAAACATGTCCTCAAAATAGGTACGAAAGTGAAGCAGATGTGTAATAAATACGACTCATCTAAAAATTAATAACAACTACAAATAGTTTTTGAGATTAATTTTGACGTCACTGTTACTAAATTTCTCCAAACACATATATATCAGGACGTAATGTCTGGGAAATTTGTAATAGAAGGCTGTATGTTAGACTGTGATCCGACAAGGTACTTTGGGGTTTGGACTTAGCTAATTTCATAACATATGTCGAGTCAAACATACAATATGTCCGTGTGACAAGTGAGTACAAGCTCGGAAATCTGGTTTGGGGGACATTCTTGTAAAAATTAGCCAAGTCTTTCTTGTGTGTATATTTGTCCTTCAATAAATCGTCACATTGTAAATGTAAACAGTTCCATTTGGTACGTGGCAGCTACAATGTCATCGAGTGCACTACACCTGACTGAACCCTCAGATTCTGTACTCACAGTGACATTTATATACGCAACTTGGTAATACATGGATCTTTCCTGACGTCACACGTACTGCAGGCCTTGCTCCTGGCTGAAATACGTCACAACTAAGCTGTCTTCCTCTGTGGTAGTCCAATCCATCTGTGAGTGTGGGAGCAGCATGTCACATTCAAGAGGCCCCAAGTTCTAATCTCGGTCAGTTCAGGTTGCTTGGTACCCAGACCTAGCATTGCTGAGCAGCAAAGTCACCCTTAAAATACCTGCTCTATACTCTGTTTCATATAACCTTGCCCCGCTGACATGTATCACTCCGCGTCCAACTACCTTCCCTCTCGTCCTAATTGGCTAATGCTTTCGCGCCATAGGCCATAGGCGGCGCCTTTCAGTCACATTTAAACCTGCAGTAAACGTCATAATAATTGCCGGGAAGATAAATAAAATCATAGAAATAAGGATATGAAGGCATGCAAAAATACAAGTTTATAATGAAATGAGCAAGTTGGAACTTAATGACGAAGCAATGTAACTGAAACAAGTTTATAATGAAAGGCCTTCGGCCTTTTCCACTGGGATTTTTAAACCAGCACACATAACTTTCAAAAATGCTTGTCTTTCAGTCTTAAAAGCCGTGTCACGCCATACCTTACTTTTCGTGTGTTCTTCATTCTCCCAAATCTCGTCAAGGTAGTATATTTTGCGACTTGTTATTCGGTACAGTCTGACTGTCCTTAAATAACGTCTTTGCCACACAGCAATATCGCCTCTGTTTTTAGCACATTTTTCTTTCCTCTTTTTTCATTCACAAACCCCAGCTGTATAAGCAATCTGCTGAAATTTGGTGAATCTGCATCCTCATTTACAGCAGATGAAATGTTATTTATGTTAGGGAGTTCGTTCCTAAAGAAAAAACTATACACATGATGACGCACAGCACTTTTCATGTATTTTCTCCGAGCACGCGCTTTTGTTTATTCCTGCTTTTGCAGGAGTGGTAAGTTTTCTTGTTTTCTCAATTGCACATCGCGATGTTCCTACGGATCTAACACTCACACCTGTAACTTCAGAGCACAGCTGTTCGACTTCTCTCACTGACAAAGACAGATTCTTCTCTATGAGTGCATTAAACACATGCACCGCAATTCTTTTTTCACCTATTTGTAAGGATTTACCCTTGCGATGCTTCAGCGAAAATCTGGCGGTAGACTCTGCCAATATTCATAGAAGTACACACGTAATAAACGATCAATAAAATAATTTAGCTTTCGCACTAGGCACAACAACCTTCGAATGCTGATATATGACTAATCCAGTTCAAAACAAGGTCAGTGATAAAAGTCATATAAACAAATATGTACTGCTGAAGCACGTGCTATCGTGTCATGTGCTTGAGAGCAAAGGAACCTCCTCTATACTTCGTTTAAGAATTAACATGCATTTCAGATAAATCAACTGTGTTGCATAATATATTTAATTAAAACAGTTATGAAAATATAAATTTGACAATTCTCTTCCAACACATACAGTTATATACAGATATATCACCATGTTAAATAACGAACTAATTTTTACCGCACGACAGTCTTTACCACAACAGCATCCAATGAGAGGTGATTAGGTCAGTCACGTGAGCAGTAAGAGATACTGGGCAAGCTTACGTGAAACAAGGATTAGTTTGCTATCTGTCTCCCCTTGTTCAGCCAGCACCTTTTGCTTTCCAATCTTTACTTTTCTCAATCATATCTCTTTAGCTTTCCAAAACAGGTTCCCCATATTTCTGTTTCTACTTTCATTTTTCCCCATAACCATTTTTATAGCTATCAACTTGCTTTGCATCTTTTCCAATGTCCTCTCCCATACTTTTTGTCTTCATACTTTGCGCTCTGTCAGAATGTGAACTGTACTTTCTATTTCTCCACATATTTCTACCCTGCTACTGCTTAGTACCCTTAAGAACATTGATTTCGTTCTAATCCAAGCCATTACTTCCCTCTCCTACCTGTTACATTGGTCTACATGTCTTTCTCTTACCCCTTCTTTCCTAATTATCCTATAAAACCTTAATGATTTTCTGTTTTCTAACCCACCCCATATCTCATCTTTCTATATTGTCGCGAACACATTGTTACAGCAAAGCGGTGCGAAGGAGTTCAAAGGACTGACAGTACAGTGCAGAGATAAAAGCTTATCGATACAGTGGCGGGAAAGAGACGGATTTCTGGAGAGTTCGTCTTTCTTAACGCCGTCCTGATTGTTTGAGAACATTCCACGAATTTCTGGAATAGTGAGTAACCATAAAAGGAGCTGCCGCCTGCCACTGGGAGTCAGGTGGTAATTGGACGCACACGCGTGAACAGCTGCAAAAGTGGATTTTGTGGTTGATGGCCTTGCAAGTTGTATGTGTAATTGTAACGTAATTGTGTTTCTACGAAATAAAGAGCAATTTTTAGTGTTTCTAACCTGGACTTTTAAAATCACGAGCCCACACAGTCACAATAACCATTCTGGTTCTGACTATTTTCCTAAAACCAGTTACAATCCTATTTTCTAACCTCCATATATCCCCCATTCCTATTTCTTCCACAGATATTTTCTGCATCTGACCACCAACTCTTTCTGTTTCCCATTTTTCTTTGAGACACATAAGTAGAAACAAATTTTCTCTTTTTATCACATTACTATACAAAAAGCTAACTGAGTTACCTGCATCTCGTTCCACACGTCCTCATCCAGCTGTGTGGCACACGATGTATGAAACATGGGAACAATAAAACAGTGCCCTTCTGTTAATGACTGGTGATGTGGCAGACACAGATACACCTGTAAAAATAACAAAAATTAACTCTGTACTTCTTTTCTTTATCACAATTTTTCCAAATGTTATTTGTAATTTGTTATAGATGTGTGCATCGCTCAAGCCTCGGCCCAGCCTAAGGTCCAGGTTCGGGCTTATTTTGAAAAGTGTTTGTCAGGTTCCTAATTAGTAAGCACTATGATACAATGATGCACAAAATTATTATAATTTTGAGTCAAAGGACTACTCCATGCTCCATATATTGCCAGTGTTTACGTAGAAAGTGTTTATACTTCATACAAATAATTTACATATCATCCCAGAGCTACATGCCTTTTCCAAAAAGTCTTCAAAGAGCACAACATTACTTTCACCCCACAGAAAAATTCAGTGTACAACTCATTTTGACATCACACAATACAAAAGAGAAAATCCACAGACAAAAACTCAGGTGTGTACTGGATATATAGCAAAGGTTGTGACAACTTTTACAGTGGCAAAACAAAACAGGAATTTGAACATCAGACTTAAAGAGCATTTTAGGAACATCAAGAACAAAGAAATGCACAAATCAGCAGTAACATACCAATTATGGAATGATAATCACAATATAGAACAAGAAATTCATTTATTAAAAAGCGTTCAGGGTCCCACTGCATTAACCTCGTGGGAAAAGACATTCATAAAGAAATATGAAGGAAAACTGTTCAATTTTGACACTACTCTGAAGAGGACTAAAACTTCAAGTTCATCAATATACCAACAGAGTCGTCCCTAACGGCTCTAAGAAGTTCACCAAATCAAAATTTAGCAGTCAACATTAGCTGAGGATGTTAGGAAGTTCCTATCAAAACGTGTTCTAGGTAAACACTAGCAATATATGGAGCCTGGAGTACTACAAGGACTGATCAACAAAGACTGAGACTGACTTTTTCCTGTAGCTTCCGTGATAGTTTTGTATCTGTAACATAAATATTTGAAAAGAGCAAGATTTTATGTATAATGTTGGTAGGTAGCGGCGCTCTCGTATTGGTAGGTTGGTAGTAATGCTCTATTTTGTAGGCATTTCGCATACCAGACAATGGAGGTGATGCAAGAGGATCAGTACAGTGCAATAAAATTCTGTTTTCATTTAAAACATACAGCCACCAAAACTTATGAAACGCTGAAGCAAGCATACAGTAAAGATGTACTACCTTGTGCAACAGTGTTTAGGTGGTTCAAGGACTTCAAAGAAGGCCGACTTGTCAGTGTTAAGCAAGGTGGGCATGGTGTTTCGCCTTCTGCTGTGTCTGAAGTCAACATCAACATAGTTGCTGTGATTGTCCGAGAGGATCAGCATATAACATTATGTAACCTCAGTGACGTGTTGAGAATTTCATATGGCAGTGTGTTTACAATTATGTACGACCATCTTCATATGACCCGAGTTTGTGCTCGTTGGGTACCACATCTGTTGACTCCCAAACAAAAGGCTGTGCGAATGGAGACAAGCCGTGAGGTGCTGCGTCTGTTTGCTGATGGAGGGGATGCATTTTTTAAATCAATTATCACCGGTGATGAGTCATGGCTGCATCATTATGATCCTGAAGGAAAACAAGCCAGTACAGTGTGGAAATCGCCAGGTTCTCCAACACCTAAAAAGGCAAAAGTTGTTCCATCTGCAGGGAAAGTGATGGTGATCACATTGACTGTAATGGAATGATTTATGAGCATGCAGTTCCCCCTTACACTTCTGTTACTGCAGCATACTACATGTCAGTATTTGCTACACTGAGGAAGCACATTGCAAAGAAACAACCAGAGCTTTCTCCGACTGGGTGAAGACTTCATCATGACAATGTACGGCTTCACGTCACATGCAGTTCCCCCTCACACTACTGTTACAGCAGCATACTACACGTCAGTATTGGCTACACTGAGGAAGGACATTGCAAAGAAACCACCAGAGCTTTCTCGGACTGGGTAGCTACTTCATCATGACAATGCAAGGCCTCACGTCGCATGTGGTTCCCCCTCACACTACAGTTACAGCAGAATACTTCATGTTAGTATTGGCTACACTGCGGAAGCACATTGCAAAGAAATGACCAGAGCTTTCTCGGTCAAGGTGGTGACTTCATCATGACAATGCACGGCCTCACGTCACATGCAGTTCCCCCTCACACTACTGTTACAGCAGCATACTACACGTCAGTATTGGCTACACTGAGGAAGCATATTACAAAGAAATGACCAGAGCTTTCTCGGTCTGGGTGAAGACTTCATCATGACAATGTACGGCTTCATGTCACATGCAGTTCCCCCTCACACTACTATGACAGCAGCATACTACACGTCAGTATTGGCTACACTGAGGAAGCACATTGCAAAGAAATGACCAGAGCTTTCTCGGTCAAGGTGGTGACTTCATCATAACAATGTAAGGCCTCACGTCACATGCAGTTGCCCCTCACACTACTGTTACAGCAGCATACTACACGTCAGTATTGGATACACTGAGGAAGCACATTACAAAGATATGACCAGAGCTTTCTCGGTCTGGGTGAAGACTTCATCATAACAATGAAAGGCCTCACGTCATATGCAGTTCCCCCTCACACTACTGTTACAGCAGCATACTACACGTCAGTATTGGCTACACTGAGGAAGTTCATTGCAAAGATATGACCAGAGCTTTCTCAGTCAAGGTGGTGACTTCATCATAACAACGTCGCAAATCACGTCGTGCAGTTTCTGGCTCGATTCAACATTACCTGTGTACCACAAACTTATAGTCCCAATCTTGCACCATGTGACTTTTTTTAAATTCCCATCACTAAAGACAAAGCTTAGGGGTATTCGATTTGAGAACTCTGAAGCAATGCTCAAGAAAAGTGAGACAATTCTCAAGGACCTGACAAAGAATCGTATGTCACACGTGTTCAAGGACTGGCAGAGACGCTATAAAAAGTGCATTGAAGTAGGAGGGGACTACTTTGAAAAAGATCATGTAAACATTGAATTGCAGTAATAAACATCTGTGAAAAAAATCAGTCTGTCTTTGTGTATTAGCCCTCATAGTTCAACTCAAAATTATATAAGATAATAACCAGCTCAGCTATCTCCTTGAATATAGGATTGCATTTTTTCTGGGGTGCCTTTGTACAACAGCAGCAGAGTTATGATTGGTTCTCACCTTATTTCCAATAGCTACAATCAGATGTTTCAACATTTTCTTGCTGTCGAAGCACCAGTGGCAATTATCAAGAGCCTTCTCCACCTTTTTGTGCTCCTGAATGGCCTGCCATCTGTCTCTTGCCTGTATTTTACCCTCAGACTGCTTTCGTCTCACTTCATCAGCAAACACGTCATCCATATCATCCGTACTTCCACCCTGCAATGATAAATGTATAATGTATCAAAAATCACTTAAAAGCATTGTAAATATCTAGCTGCCAAGGTTAGCTTTTTAAATATATGGCAATATAATTCATTTGATTTCTCTCTCCTGTTCTTTATGAAATTACTGTACAATAATCTAAAAGGTTTTTAATAATGAATCTTCTCCCTTATCCATTTTAACTATAATTTTGTACACCTTAACAACTTACGGACAGAAAATTATTCCCAGTATTTCTTTCAACCTACTTACCTTTCCAGCAAGTTTTGCGAACATTGCATTCTCATCTGAAGCAGTATTTAATTTCTCTTTTTCAAACTGTAAACAAAGAGAGAAACAACAATTAATTTAGAGCCAAAATATGATAGTGAGAGTAAAAATTGCAGTCATAATATTTATGACATAAAATAACAAACAATACTTCAATTTTATTGTTAAACCCAAAATAATATGAAAATATTCAATATGTTTTTTTGAAGATAGATACTTGTTCATATTATAGTAACCTATTTCCATCTTGCAAGAGACTGGACTATGCTACGGAGGGGATTTGGCACAGAGGTCCAAGCTTGGTCTATTGTACCTATGCCCCCAAGTGGTGAGGCACCCCCAGGAGGAAGAATGAAGCGAGATGAGACAGAGGGCATCCCAAGGAGCCACAACAGTCCAGAGGACAGGGTCCATACTAATTGACAGTTGGAAACTCCCCGGCAGCCAGTACAACTGGCATCCCATCCTACTCCCCATAGGGGGAGAGATCCATCCCCTTCAGTTGCAGTGGTGCGGGTGCTGCAGACCCCGAGCACTCGGGGTACCTCTGATATTACTAGAAGAACCTCGGAACATTCAAGCCCCTCCTGAATGGTAGTCATTTGGATTGGGCACCTTCAGCCACGCTCCAGCCACCCGAAGGGGGCAGAGAGTTGCCTAAGAAGTCTCGGGTACCAGCCTGCAGAGCATAATACGAGAGGTGTGCTAGATCACCAGGCAGCCTCACCGAGGTTATCGGTAGTCTTCCCTGAGGGGTTGACGTGCATAAGTGGCATATCCACTTCTGCTCTGTGTGGTAACGGTGTGGGTCAGACCTGAAGTACTGTCCTTTACAGAGAGACTGTGGAAAACACTAAAGAGGAGAATACAATCTGGTATTTAAAATAGGCACCAGGTTACAGAATTAAGAAGCCAAGGAGGCTGTTGTTCATCCCACTCTACCATGATGCTGAAATGGCCCACCAGGTCGGCCCGGAGACTGGAGGAGGAAGTTTTTACCAGGAGCAATCCTGCCATGCAGCACCGAGGCAACCAGCAACACTTCTACCATGAAAGAGACCACCAGATGAGAGATGATGTGAAATGATCATGGAGATGAAATGGAGGGCGAGGAAATTCAGGGAATGTAATTAACCTACCCAAATGCCTACAGCGCCTCCCAAATGCAGGCCACAGTCAAAACCACCTGAGCCTTCCCACTCGGTTTTGAAAGAGAACAGAGAGTTAGTGATGAAATACTCCAGGCTGAGATAAACTGAAATTCACAGATTTTTCTGAACCCAAAAATTAACTGTGATCCGTTAATTTGTAGAAATAATTTGTTTTACATTTTTTGAGGCAATCACTCCAAACTAATCTGTTTCATATAACCTTGCCCTGCTGACATGTATCACTCTGCATGCAACTACCTTTCCCCTCACCCTAATTGGCTAATGCTTTCGCGCCATAGGCCATAGGCCATGCCTTCCCGTCACATTTAAACCTGCAGTAAACATCATAATAATTGCCGGGAAGATAGATAAAATCATACAAATAAGAATATGAAGGCATATAACTGAGCAAGTTGAAACTGAAACACATTTATAATGAAAGGCCTTTGGCCTTTTCCACTGAAATTTTTTGAACCAGCACACATACCTTGCAAAAATGCTTGTCTTTCAGTCTTAAAATGTGCCACGTCTTACTTGTCATGTGTCCTTCATTCTACCAAGTCTCGTCAAGGTAGTATATTTTGTGATTTGTATCACGGTACAGTCTGATTGTCCTTAAATAACGTCTTCGGGACACAGCAATATCGCCTCTTTCTCTTAGCAAATTTTTCTTGCTCCTTTTTTCATTCACAAACCCCAGCTTCTAATTTTCAGCAGACAAAATTTTATTTATGTTAGGGAGTTTGTTTCTACAGAAAAAACTATGCACATGACGATGCACACGAGTTCACCAAACCAACATCCATTAGTCGACAACAGCTGATGATGTTAGGAAGGTCCTAACGTAACACGTTCTAGGTAAATACTAGCAATAAGTGGAGCATTGAGCACTAGTTCAACTCAAAATTATATTAATTTTGTGCTTCATTATATCATAGTCCTTGCACATTGGAACATACCATTTGTTGGAGCGAATATTTGTCATCATCTGCAAAGTATCTCACTCGCTTGCCATCAGCATGCGTCTCAACTTTCTGCTTCTTTCTTCTGCCACCAGTTGGCTCAACTGGACCTGTAGTTTTGATAGGGTGGCTGAAACCGCGGGCATTTGTCTTTGTTAGGACAACAATCTCTTCCTTGTCTGTGGATTCGTTATCTGCTGCTTTACTTTCTGAAGTCTGCTTCTTACGTGCCTCTCGAGCCATCTCTAGCTTCTTTTTCAATTGGGCTGCCAAGTCCTAAAAAAATAAATGAACAAATTTTAAACACACTTTTTGTTGTAGATACAGGAAGAAACAAGGAGGCTTAGTCATATGTTTAAAAAGCACTCACTCTATCCTTACTCTAATTCTATATACGCTCTTTGCATGTCAGAATGAAAAGTTCAATGCCATAGCCAGGATTTGAACCACGGATCTTCTGGTTTCCGTCCAGCCGCTCTACCATTGAGCTACTATGGCCAACGTGCCGATATGACATTAAATTCTCCAACTGACTCGTATTTTCCCGGTAAACCTTAAAGTACTTACATGTAGTAAGTCGCCATTAAGGTAGTTGTCTCATGTGTTTAGGAGAACTCCTAAGTGGTTGAATTTTTCATTCTGACTCTACGTTTCCACAATATCTGCTTTTTCTATTTTAGCAAAAACATGTTGGGAGAAACTTTCTTTTGTGCGACGCAAGAATATTTTCTAAGTCAAAAGGTGCACGTATACGCACACGCAAGCAGACAAACAGCCAGTTCTGGCTTTGCAGCTAACATGAGAAAGATATGTAAAACTTTTAACCAACATCTGCAAAAATGCCCCAGAAGTAAATGACGCAGTCCTTGTGCAAAGGAACATAGTTTGAGCAGGTTAAGTCATCGCCCGGTCAAATTTTGTAACCCATGCACTGCTTTGCACATAAATAATCCTACGACACAACGATAATGGAGTGCTCTGTAGGAAAAAACATATATGAGTTCAGGGACTGTATCGGACTGTTGTCAAATGACAACAAATATACAGGGAGGGGGAAAATTGGCAGTCCGAGCTACGTCATTCAAATCGACAAATGCAAAATAGGACAATGCAAGTTTCATTGTGGGTGTGTTGTAGAGGGCAACTGGATCCTGGGCATCAACGTGGGAACGAATGAGGTGCGGATGACGATATGCCCCAACAACAGGAGGGATGCAAATACGCTTTACAGTCTAATTGCAGAGCACGTAGAGTTCACCAGTACCATTCACACTGAAGTCTGGCGGGGATACTATGGGTTGATGGCTGGAGGTTTTGCTGCACACCTAGGAGTGGATCACTCAGTGCACTTCTGTCAATCCAGCGACAAATGTGCATAAAGACAACATACAGTATGCACAAGATAAGTTGAGCTCTGGATTTACGGTGTGATGCGGGTAGAGGGGAAGAAGCGAGAGATAACGCTCTTTTGTTTCTGCAGTGTGGTCAACCTTGAAAAACACAGTTCAGCAAAATAGCATGTAAGATAAGCGAAGATATCACAAGTAACGTTGCATCCTCTGAAAACATTCCTTAGTTTTGCCCACGCCAGCTCAATTGCATTCAGATCACAGTTATACGGAGGTAGACGAATAATAATGTGTCCCCTTTCGAGAGCCATAACATCCACAAATGTTCATACAAATATAAATCATTTTCAAGTACATTACCACACACTCGTAACAAGGATAAACTGGTAATTCGAGCGCACCAAACGAGCCTTTATGAAGGAAGCTTTAACTACAAAGGGATAATGTTATATAATAAACTTCCAAATTCATTTAAACAAGCTGCATCATTAAAACACTTTAAGAATAAGGTTAAGAAATTTTTGCATGCACGCTGTTTTTATACGGTTAATGAATTTTTAGAACTATAACCATGTAAATGAGCACTGGGACAATAGTACATTCACAAACCTGTAATATTTATACTATGACATTTCTTGTAGTAAATTAGTCTATGCAAATACCACATGAAACCATAGAAAAGCTGCTTACTGTGTATATTATATGTAATCAATTTGACTTTATGTATAACCTGTATTTATACATTTTGACGTGTCTCATAACATGTATATGTTGCCAAGGACGAACTAAAATACTAATTCTAACATACAATTGTTGTAAACTGGATAGCTAATTAACCTCGAAATTGATCAAAACGAAATATGGTAGATGTGATAAAGCTTAGCGTATTAGCCACTAGATGTCAGTGTATAGTGCATTTCAAAGTTGTCATCTATGTTTATGGAGTTAAACAAAACTTACCAAATGAGGACTTGGAACCCAATCGCTCTTGTTATCGCATGCATGTAGTAAAGTCATGCTGGCGAGGACTACAATTAGGTGCAATTTAGGTACTACTTTGTGTTAGTTTGCTAGATAGTGTAATTTTGGGACAAGTAAGACTGTTGGCAGCATTGCATTCAGGGGAGAAACAAGCATACTTTGGCTGAACTGAATTCTTCAATATGGCTACATTATGCAGTAAGTAAATAAACAATTAATAACATTAAAAGAACGCCCTGCTACACGAAACTGCACTAAAAAGTAAAGAAATTATATTAAAAATGGTTGTATATAAAAATATCAAAAAGTGTGAAGGACTTAGAAAAAAATTGCATATTAGAAAGAAGAGCCACATGTGGAAGAACTTATAGAAATGAGTGTAAAATCCAAACTAACCTAAAAAATCAGCACAAAATTTGTTTTGATGACATGTAACAAATGACAGTACATGATAGTACTAACTTCCCTTAGCAACACCATATATTTTGAAACATGGGTACTTATAAAACCAACCTCGTATAATGATATTTCTAATGCTATAAAGATAAAAACCTTACTAACCTCATCACCAAGTATTTCTGCTTTAACAATTTTTGCTCCAAGATCATTCATTTGTTGATCTGTCAGAATTTCAGCCATTGCCGTCGGTTTCTTCTTTTCATCTTCTTGCTTCTCCGACTCTGAGGATGATGATGACGATGAAGATGGAGACTTCTTTCTCTTTGATTCTTTTGGTTTTTCTTTTGTGTCTACAGGAGTTTTTTTCCTCCAACTTCCTGTACCTCCTCTGCTGTATTCTCTTGAACTTCCGCTATAATCATCATCTGCTCCAGGTTTCAGAAATCCTCTATAAGGTTTACTACTCATATCACCGTCATCAGAAGGTTTCCTAAATAAACTTTGTCTATCTGGAGAATCTCTACGTGAGTAATGATTTCTGTGTTCAGGACTTGATCTGCGGTGACTAAATGAGCGTTCAGGTGTTCTACGTCTATCACTTCGACTTCTTTCATCTTCACCTCTCCTGTCGTCTTTTCTATCATACCATTTTTTCTTCTGATCACCACGATCAGGAGTTCTGCCAGTTTTACATCTACTTTCTGCTTCTTCCAACATTTTCTCAAGGTTCTTCAAGGACTGGAAAAAGTAAATACAACATAAAAATACATATGAATGCAATGATCCAATAAAGAACTAAATTATGTATCAAAGAGTAGAGTCAGATTGAAAAATTCAATGCCATAGCTGGGATTTGAACCACGGATGTCCCGCTCTCCACACAGTTGCTCTAACCAACTGAGCTACTATGGCCAACATGCTGATATTACACTTAATTCTCCAACTGACTCATATGTTCCCCGGTAGACCATAGGGGTTCTCATATGCTATGAGACATGCACCTTTTGTGGTGACTTACTAAACTGTAAGTACTGTAAGTACTTAAGTCCCAGGCTTCATAGTTAAACCACTATGTTATTCAGGTAAATTGATGGAAATAATCATTTCTTCCGCACTAGCCATGTATAGGCTAAGGGTTGAATGAGTAGAGCCAGACTGAAAAATTCAATGCCATAACCGGGATTTGAACCACGGATCTCTCCGTGCAGTTGCTCTAACCAACTGAGCTATTATGCCCATAATGCCAACATGACATTAAATTCTCCAGCTGACTTGTATGTTTCCCAGTAGACCACTAGGGGTTCTCATATTCTAAAAAAAGTGCATGTCTCATAGCATTCTCATTCGGAAGGTGTGTGCCAGATGGGTCCCAAGAATGCTGACAGAAGATCACAAAAGGCAACATGCTGAAAGTTTCTGCCAATTTCTTCAACGCTATGCTGACGAAAAGGACAACCTTTTGGATTCAATAGTCACAGGTGATGAAACTTGGACTTTCCATTTCACATCCGAGACAAAACCACAATCTTGTGAATAGCGGCATTCCGGTTTACCCAAGCCGCGAAAGTTCAAAAGAACACAGTCTGCCGTTAAAGTCATGGCAACTGTGTTTTGAGATTGAAAGGGGATATTGCATCCTGGGACAACAATCAATGCCGACAGGTATTGTCAAACATTAAGGAAACTCAGACGGGCAATTCAAAACCAAAGAAGACGAATGTTTAGCAGGGGCATCAGTCTTCTCCACAATAACGCTTGACCCCACACTGCCCATCAAACTGTGGATGTCCTGCATCAGTTTGGATGGTATATCATCACCCACCCACCCTATAGTTTGAACTAAGCGCCCAGTGACTATAACTTGTTTCCCAAATTGAAAGAACACTTGGCTGGAAGGCACTTTAGTAATGATGACAAGGTGAAAGATGAGGTCCAACGCTTCTTCAAGAACATGGCGGTGGACTGATATAACATGGGCATAGAAAAACTGCCACAGTGTTTACAAAAACACATCAATCGAAATGGCAATTATGTAGAAAAATAGAAAAATGTGCAAGCTTAAATTCTATATACCATTTGCTGAAAATAAATGTTTATATAAATTTAAAAAAATTGGAGAACCTTACTTTTGGGATCACCCTCGTAAATATGAATTTACACACATTTCATGGTACCTATGCTAAAAAGCATCAAGCATATAGACTTTCTGGTGTATATTTTGGATGTACCGATATAAACATGTAAGGGCTTTTACTTTAAAAAGAGTGGCCAGGATAAGATATAAGCGAATATCAAAGAAAACCTGAATGCTTCATCTTTCAAATATTATTGGTGGAAATTAACATTGTAAAGCTGACAGCAGTTCTTTGAGTGTAATTTTGAGCTCCTGGAAAGTCATCACAAGCTAACGGTTTTGAAAAAAGGAAATAATTTGGGCTTCACATTCAAGAAGGACATCAAAAGTCTCTACTGAGAGGCAGAATATCAAAACATTTTTACCGTACATCAAAGGTGCTACGGATCACATTGGTAAACTGCTGGAGAGAGCCAATATAAAAACCATCTTCAAGCCCACCAGAAAGCTAAAACAAAAACTGAGGTCAGCGAAGGACAGACTGGACCCGTTCTTGATGCAGGGAATTTACTCTATACTGTGTAGCTGTGGACAGGTAAACGTTGGCACCACCAAGAGCAGCATAAAAACCTGCATCAAGGAACACAAAAGCAACTGCCGATTGGGTCAAATTGAGAAATCAGCGGTAGCCGAACATGCTTTGTTAGTGGGCCAAGACATTAATTTTGAAGAAACTGAGCTTCTCGATAATACGGACTATTACCACGCACGGATATACAGAGAAGCCATTGAAATCTATAAACACAAAAACAGTTTTAATAGAAAGGAAGAAATACCACGCCTACACAATGCCTGAATGTCAGTGCTGGACAGCACAAAGCCTAAACCACAAACAACCAACCAGAATAAAAGGTGTGGCAGCCTCTTCAGCCACACAGGGATTGGTGGACAAGTAACCAATAGGAGCCGAGTGGGCGGTCGCTCATACCTCTATATATAGTTCAGGCACTCAACTAAATGCCAATCTAGTTGTGAACAGACAAGACTTAAAATCTCTGAAGATGCCCGATGGAGTTATGGGCGAAACATCAGATATGCTTTCATCGTCTAGACCACGGCCTTCAATCTCGGAAATAACATTCTATTGGATTGAGTCATTAAATTGTTTCTCCGGTATACTTACACCCCATCTCTCTGCGGCCACATCTTCCAAACATCTGCCTTGTTCTTCTGCTTGCTCCTTTGCCCTTTTCAGTGCTCTACGCAGCCAGTCAGCACCCTGGTCCCCTACTGTCTTTTCTGGTAGTTTCACAGCATCGGGAGAACCTGCCTTTTCCTCTGGCATACCTTTACCTCCATCCTTCCAGTATGGGTTGAGTTCACGATCACTTTGTCCTAACTGAACAATGTATTCAAAATTAGCTGCAGTTAAATGTGATAACAGACTGTATGCCTATGATTATTGTGTTTTAAGTATTTGACATCTCCTGTATCACGTAATTTGATTAAACATAAATAAATAAATAAATCCTTTTACTTACTGAGTCTAATAAGTATTTCTCATTCTGAGCTCGCTGTTCTGCTTTGTTCAGTTTTCCAGACTTCTGCCTGAGTTCTTCTTTTGAAACAGATGCGAACAGACCTGGAAGTGTCATCCACTCATCTCTCTCAGCTGGGTTTGCCAACTGAGCCGAACCTCGTAAATGAGAACAACATTACATCTAAAAAATAGTTCATAAATAGTAAACAAACTATCTGATGCACTCATATGACTTTCTTCAACCATAAATTTAGATTTATTTACTAATATAGTCGGTTTCTCACATGTTGCTTACATTTTTATTTTTTGAGGCACTAGTTTTGGGAGCTGATGATTCCATTTCCAAACTCAAAGGTCCAAATGTCATCTGTTGTTGCCAGCAGTCTTCTTCCTGATAGTGGAACTATGAAATTCTTTATCAAATTATCAACTATTGCAATATCAAAGTTTTAAGTTGTAAGAATTGTGAAAAATGCTACATAGGTCAAACTAAAAGAAATCTAAAAACCAGAGTCAAAGAGCGCTTTAGAAACATCAGATTGAAACAAGAAGATAAGTCAGCATTAGCACTACATTTTTGGAACAAAAATTATGACACTGATCCAAATCCAAAATTATTAAAAGGAGTGAGAAACCAAAATAAACTGACAACATGGGAGAACATATTCATATGGAAAAATAAGGACCAAGTAATGAACTTTGAAATCCCACCAGTAGATAATTTGACAAAGAAGTTCATAGTTCCATCACCAGAGAGAGAAGAGCAGACGACAACAGATGCTAGTTGGAGAGAGGTTGAAAATGGAAGCGATGGCTTCCAAAACTAGTCCCTCTATAATATAAAACGTACGTGACGAAGTGTCAATAAACCAATGGCAAATAGTTTTTTCGATTAATTTTGACATCAGTGTTACTAAATTCCTCCAATTACACATATTAAAGAGTATGTTATTCATATTTGTACCTGTTGTAACATTTTTATTGTGTTCCTTTTGCTGATGTTCTTTTTTTTCATCTGAAGTCTGCACATTGCTTTCTACCCATTCCTCCTCACTGCTATCTCCACTGTCCTGCAATCATAACCAAATGAACATTAACAAAACAACATAATAGATAGTTATATCAAAAGAATTTCTGGAAAGAGGCAATGCATAAGAAATAAGCACAAGGAGGTCAGCACATTTATCTCAAATGAAAAACAAAATAAGACTTTCCAGAAATCTACACACCACCCAGCAACTTTCTGACTAGTTTGAATATAGAAAGGAACTGACTGGGATGGTGCAGTGGAGGGTTGAATGTCACTGTGTTAATGAATGAGAACCAGCTTGGTTATAATCTTTGCAAAAGTTAAAGACATGGAGGCAGGCAGTAATGCAGACTGCAGCAAATCCTAAGCTGGTAAACCGGTAAACCACTAGGGGAAAATACAAGGTGTGTCCAGAAAGTAAGTTCTGTTTCAATTTATCTCCGCTGCAGCGCTGCGATCGCAGTTCCGCACATGCACGGTAGACACTCTGTATCAAGGAGAAGAAACGTGCGCCATCGTGAGATCACTGTCAGCCACGTACGCTTTGTTTAGACAAAGTCGCTAGGAGCGAGGTCAGGGCTGTACAGGTTGTGGTCAAACACGTTTCAGCCAAATCCCTGTAGGATGTTTTTTGTCGCATTTGCAGTGTGTGATCGTGCGTTGTTGTGAAGAAACACAACACCTTTTGACAGCCGATAAATTTCAATTGGTTTCACTTTCCTAGCATTCAGAAAATGAATCACAGATCTGATTTCACAAGCGGCGGGATTTTCAACCGACATTGTAAACAAGCACAACAAAGCAAGAAGGGGATTTCGATGGTCTTAGTTTCTGCAAGAACAGAAGAGAAATGGTACCTTAGAGGTAGACACTATTCCAGAAGAGCAGCATGATATGGTGGAGAATGCTGCTGAGATTGAAAAAGCCCCACGAGTGATCACTAGCAAATCTGGAAGGAAGATCAGACTACCCTCCCGCTTAAATTTGTAATCAGTTTATATTTAAAGGGAAATTGTAATGTTTCAATTATATGTGTAAATTGAAAGGTGGGAGGATGTTACGAAAGAAAAAGAAATGTGTTTAGGTTGGCAGTACAGTTAAAGCTATAATGTCAAGGACGTTTGTGTTTTGTTCTTTGGAAAAAGAAACTTGTAAGTTTGGCTTGTAAGAAAATAAATGTTTTGTTAGTTTTTGCAGTGAAAGTTTAATTTGGTTAATACTAGATCAGTGATTTAGTCCCTTAACGTAACATTTATAGTTCGGACCACTATTAGGTTCAATTAATGTAAATTAATTGTTCTTTCATACTGGTCGTGTGTAGGCTAAAGTATGGTCAGACTGAAAAATTTAATGTCATAGCCAGGATTTGAACCATGGAGCTTCTGGTCTCCGTCCAGCCGCTCTAACCCTTGAGCTACTATGGCCAACGTGCCGATATGACATTAAATTCTCCAACTGACTCGTGTTTTTCCCGGTAAACCACTAGGAGTTCTCATAAACACATGAGACAACTACCTTAATGACGACTTACTATGCTGTAAGTACTTTAAGACCCGGGTATGACATTAAATTCTCCAACTGACTCGTGTATTTCCCGGTAAACCACTAGGAGTTCTCATAAACACATGAGACAACTACCTTAATGACGACTTACTATGCTGTAAGTACTTTAAGGCCTGGGCTTTATAGTTCGAACCACTATTAGGTACAATTAATGGAAATTAATTGTTCTTTCACACTTGCCGTGTGTAGGCTAAAGTATGGAAAGATAAGAGTCAGACTGAAAAATTCAATGCCATAGCCAGGATTTGAACCATGGATCTCCTGGTTGCCATCCAGCTGCTCTAACCATTGAGCTACTATGGCCAACGTGCCAACATGACATTAAATTCTCCAACTGACTCGTGTTTTTCCTGGTAAACCACTTATGCCTGTATGATTTGAATTTTCAGTGACAAATGACTTCTCTTTATTCTAAATGTATTTTGTACTAAGTGTGCAATTTTGAAAATCATTCTTTAATCAAAATAATTTGCTAATCTTTTCTTAACACAAACATTTACTCAATAAATGAGACAACTTACTGAACTTGATGACTTTCTTTTTGACTTGCTTTTCTTCTTTTTCTTTTTGTGTTTCTTGTGCTTCTTCTCTTTCTTTGACTCCTTTTTTAAGCGTTCCTCTACTGATGGAAGTATCCATTTATCATCACCCCTAAGTTTTGCCCTTTCCTTACTCTGTTTTCTGCTATTGTATTCCTCTTCAGCCTGTAACAGGATCAATATTCAACAAGAAGAAATCACTTTTGTAAAAAAACTTTAACTAATTCTTTTATACTCAAAATGCATATTTTTCAACTTCCTGAAACTGAAACCTCTCTCAAATAGCAGAGCTTAATAATTTTGTAATGATAGGAAATTTAAAATACATACAATGTTCACTGAAGTAAATGCACAAAAACTAAACACAACTAAATATGAATTCTGTTTTAAAAGAAATCTTCAAGACCTGTCACAGATGCTGAAATTATTCTCTATGCCACAGTAAACAAAGTATGAACACAAACTGTTATAAAACTTGGAAATGTATATCTTACGAACATTAGTAAGGGAAATATTTTAGTGATAAGACTTTACTTTATAATTAATTTTGTCTACTCCAAACGTTAGTGCCCATTTATAATGGTTATTAGAGGTTAGTGATGCAATCACATTTTATGTACTTTAAGGTCACTGAATGAGGACCATGATTGTGATGAAGGATAAATACGCATAATGTAACATAAAATGCAGACACATTTCTCTTAAAACTATGTTGATTGCACAGTCCAGAACACTAAATGAGTGGTGCATTTGATGGTAGTTCTGCTAAAGTGTTACTGTAATGGATTGAGCACAAGGCTGTTTTGAATTTGAAACACATGCCAAATTCTATTTCATTACAATAAATGTTTGAATAAAGATGAAACGAAACAGCATAAAATACCTGCAAGGCAATGTATTGGCTTTAAACACATTGTATGGCACGGAGGTACCAGATTAAACAGAGTTTACTGCAAAGAAACATGTATTAGTGTTATGACACTACGATTTTAAAGCTTGGAATCACCATCCTGATGTTTCTTACACTATCCACTATGTCATGAAGATAAGCATTCTCCAGAATATTTAATCTAGCACGTATAACAGTTCTGCTCCAGTACGCTACAACATAACTTTAACTATTCTTACTTTCCTAAGGACAGCTTCTCGTGCTTTCCGTTTTTCCTCTCTTGCAGCTTCTTTAACTCTAGCACTTTCAAAGATGATGAATGACATTATTTAAGTGCACCTGTGAAGAACAAATAAAAGGTTCAGTCATTTCTTTACACTTACTCGTTAGATTAAAGAATCTAACCTCAAAATTTTAACACCGTACTATACTAATTCTGTTTGAAAATACGCCGTGCAGTTCTTAGCTACTCTTTTCTTTCAACCCTTACGTTACAACACATAGAACTCATAAATAATGTTTTAGAGTATTTTTTCTTTACCTTAGAATACTTTAATTTCTAAATAAACACAAGGTTACACCCCTCATTTGTTTCTGTTTACATTCCGAAGTTCTGAGCTGCAGTATTTCTACAAGCGAAATATCCCTCTGTAAGCTATAAAAAAGCTCCTCTGCTACTTCGAAATTTCCTCCACTCTTCTTCATTTAATTTTTTATTACTAAATATTATGAATATTTCCTCCATGGGTCCAGTGTGTCAGTAATGTAACGATAGAATATCACGCCGAATTGCATTGATGATAAATAACAATTGAAGTATTGACACGAGGGAATCAGTGGGAAATACACACAAACCACACTGTATTTTCTATAGCACGATAGCAGAATTATGTGTGTACGGACATGACTTTCTGTACTTACTTTTGTACAGACGTGGTACAGAATTTTGATTGGGAACTATCGGCGAGGGTTCAGGGAGCTATTGCTTCCCTGTATCCTATGCTGGGTTCTCGATCGATGCCAGTCCGCGTAAAGCTATACCTTTTTCGAGCTCTTATAGTCCCGTTGATACTATATGCCTGCGAGGTCTGGGGCATGGCCGCAGATTCCTGGCTGGCATATCTTCAACGCGCTCAGAATAGAGGACTTGGGTCCATCTATTCAGTAGGCCGATTCTTCCCAGTAAGGTTCCTCCATGAAGCCTCGGGTCTTCCATACGTGGAAGATGAAATTAGACGCCGGGCTACCAAATTATACGCACAGTTACCCTTGCACAGAAGTGCCCTGGTTCGGTCTCTTGGTGATTATGGTCCCACAAGACGTCGTCGCCGACTATTCCGGGTCCCCCGCATGGCTTGCGGGCATCCGAGGTAACCACGGAGCATTTCCAGCAGCAGCAAAAGCTGAGCTCCCATAATCTACCAAGAGTTGTTGGTCTCAAAATTAAACAAAAATTCAGTCAAAAAATTCAGTCAAAATTCATTTCAAACTAAAATAAAATAAAATAATTCTTTCTACGCCAGGGTGCTAGTGATAGCATTCTATCCTTTTAGAGGAGTCAATAGGCTACCTCATATGCATTCCACCATCCTCAAATAAAAAAACAGTCATCCTAACCCATCCTGAAAAGAAAATCCTATCTGAGGTTAAACCCTATCCTGGGTGGGCACACAGCAACAATCTTCAGGCTAACACAAGCCTACCAGTATCTGCGAGCGAGCGAGCGAGCGAGCGAATTTTGATTATTCTTCCAGCTTCATGCTAATAGAACCTCAAGGACCACTCCGCGGTTACTGCCTCCATGCGTGGCACCACATATTATGCATTATTCTTTGAATGCATTCGCGTCATACTATTTTTCAAGATGTAATGAAATATTTTGCCTAACAATAAAAAACCATAGACGCTGAATACAAGTTGTCAGTTTGCAATACTATTATGCATTCTATGGATCCGTGAGACTCTAAATTGGCACAAATTTGTGTAATTGTGGATGTTCATCCTGATAATACGCGGATTTGTGCGGCGGTATACTCTTATCTCAAGCTAGTTTAATCCTGCTGTAAACAACAAGGCGGAGCTGACTCAATTCGCTACATGTTAGATGTTACATGCACGCACAGTTTTACAACACTAGCAGTATATATAGCAGCGCTAACTTATAGACAATAAATAAATGTAATTGCGTTACACATTAACTTATTATTGGTTCATTTCTGCAAAAATGATCATGAACTTTACTGCGTATAGCACTTTTCGTAAAATCGTCGTATTTCTTCACGCGCTGTTTGCATTTACGCGATTTCCCTGAGTTCTTAGAGTTCTGGATGCTTGCTGTTCCATCCTAACATTATGTACACTTCTTGCGGAAACGCCAAGGAGATCACTAGTTTTCTTCCTCAATGTTTTTATAGACGATTCCATGTTTCTTTCTTTAAGCACCGCGATCATTCACCTCTCGCCACTTTTTAAAGGTTTACCTCGATTGTGTTGAATTTCGGCTGAAGCACCGGCCTGCTCCATGATCAAAACCTTACTGATTTTAAATTGTGTATCTATACGTAAGTGTTCTTGGCGACATGGCTTTAGGAGCACAAAACATCCATGATCTACAGTTGGCATATTGTGGCTTTTAGAATTAAAAAGCCGAGTTGCATATATTCCAACTGTTCTTTATTTCCGTAGAAATACACTAACAGATTACAGCAGCATTACGTTACGTACACAATCAGTCTACCAAGGTCGATGACAATAATAAAACAGCTTACTCAACGTCCAAGGTTTACAACACTCGGCGAATCGTCGCTCCCTTAAATACCTCACTGATAATTTCGAGAGATTTCTGGACCAAACAGAAATCGAATGTTCTATCACCTTCCAGAAGCGTAACCCTATCGGTGCCGGCAGGTCTTTTATCTCGCGCTATCGTTATTTGTTCCGGCATACTCCTTATCTTCAGGCTCTTTGTGTACACAAGCCACGCTATCGCGATCGGGTTCGCAACACTGCTCCCTCCTCAAGCTGGTCGTCCCGAACAGCTTCATAGTAGCGGGCCAGACGATCCAGGTGTACCACCAACATCTTCTCTCGGATCACCTTTTGGATGCGGTAGACCACGTCGTTAGTCCTCTTCGCCACCCAGTACGGTCCTTGCCACGGCTGTTGAAGTTTGTCGATTGTTCGGTTTGCTCCCAGATGTCCTCCTGAAGTACCGGTGTGCACTTCCTCCTATACTTCTGGGTCCTGACTTCAGGGAAGTACCAAACGTTCTCTTTGCGTCTTCCCATCAGGTGATTCCCATACCCGGAACAGCAAGCCCTCTCTTGTGTTCAGTGAGTCCCATTGGGCCCAGTACGACTAGTAGGTGGTGCTCCTTGGTGCGATGTCCTCCCAGGTCGATCTTGTCCCTGCCTCCACTTCTCATAAGAGTGGCCCCAAGTCTGCGTCCGCCAGCTGCTCCCTCCTCAGGCCTACGCTATCCCAGCCATCCGCAGGAACTGCCGTGACCACTTTGACAGCTGGGGCACGCTCCTTCTCTTCCACTCTTGTGCACTGGCCGCACTCTTCTGGACAGGGTCTTCGAGACATGGTGTCTGCTTTACTGTGGCTCTTCCCTCTACGATGTTCAGAGGTGAAGTCGTACTCCTGCAGCCTCTGTACCCAACGGGCTGTCTGGCCTTCCAGGTTCTTAAAGCTCAATAACCAGGTGAGGGTGGAGTGGCCAGTCCTCAGGTGGAATGACTGTACGTACAGATATTTGTGAAAGTGCTCCAAGGTCTTTACTACCGCCAGTAACTCTCGCCGGTGACGCAGTAGTTCTTCTCTGCCTTGGCTGAAGGCGCGCTGGTATCGTCTCAGCAGTTGTCGACCGTCGCCTCGTGGCTCCTGAGGGCATCTAGTCCCAGTATCACCTCCTCAGCCAGTTCCGCGACCAACACTCACTGACGCACGGCACTCCGTCTCAAGGTCAACTGCAGCAGAGTCTCTCTCTCCACAGGCAAGGTGTCGCCCGATGCCGTCATTAGCTGGTATGGTCGGCTCGGCTTCCTCGTCGGCAAACCCTTGGCCACGTCAGGTCTGATGGTCACGGCTGCCCCGGTGTCTACGAGCACGCGGCACGGTTTCCCTATCGCTCAACCGTCCGCGATGAGGCTATCATCCATCCGTCGGCTGACGGCGCGCAGTTTCGCTCGAGGAGATGGTGTAGACGGCGCCGACGTGCTCCTCGCCACGCCGAGCCTTACTCGTTCTTCCGGCTGCTCTTCCTGGTGTTGGTCATCGTCGCGGCCAAGTCGTTGTTTGTAGCTTCCGTCTTCGTTGTTAATTCGTTCTTGATTTCTTCCATCTTCTCGGTGATGTTGTCGTCCCACTTCTGACACCAATTGTGACTTTGTGTGTTCGTAGAATTAAAAGTCCAATCTGCCGAAATTCTAAATGTTCTTTATTTGCGTAGAAGTACACTCCGTAGCAGCAAAATTACATCACATATCACAACACAATCTTCCAAGGTCGATGACAATAACAAACAGCTTACTTAACCTCCACTGTTTACAACACTCTCTCGGCGAATCGTAGCTCCCTTAAATACCTCACTGATAATTTCGAGAGATTTCTGGACCAAACAGAAATAGAATGTTCTATCACCTTCCAGAAGCGTAACACGATCTGTGCCGGCAGGTCTTTTATCTCACGCTACCATTATTTGTTCCGGCATACTCCTTATCTCCAGGCTCTTTGTGTACACAAGCCGCGCTGTCACGATCGGGTTCGCGACAATATAAATAGATGGGCAAAACGAAACAAATCTAAAATTAATAGATGTAAAACTCAAATGATGATATTCGAGAAAGGTGGAAGAAGAGCGCGAAATGAAGAAATAACAATGGATGGGGAAGCTATTCCAATAACAAGAAACTACAGATATTTAGGACTAACATTGCAGACCAAAGAGAACATATATCCGACAGAACTACAGCAGTCATAGTAGCAATGTATACAATACCAAACCTGTCAACAAAGACAGCAGTGAGAATCTTCAAAGCAAAGGTAAGCCCAACGATGACATATGCTTTCGAAATAATCTGGAAAAAATTGACAAAAAAACAATCAGAAATATTGAAGTTAAAGCTAGGTACGTCAAACTAATTCTATGACTCCCGAAAGTCATACCTTCAAGATTAGCATGTGAGTTGAGGGAGAACTTGAAGGAAAATCAGAATTAACCACTCTTACGCAGTCAACTCCCAACATGTAACTGAAGAAAGAATCTGGCAAGATTTCTATGCGACATATACAATGCCATATAGAGACTGAATGCGCTGATGACCGCCGTAGTTGAGCGCCCCTATTCACATCATAGAGACTGAACACAAGCAAATAAAGTGTTACGACATCTGGCTACGAGGTTGACAACGCATGGATTTGTAAAAACATCAGGTACAGTATACCACAGGAGACAAAGTCTCCAAGGCGTGAGACGCAGGGGCATTGCAGGAGGTCCCACACCCTCCCTGGACAGGATTATGACACCCCATGTCAGTACAGTTACAGATCATTCAAAAACATTCTGATGGCTTCTACTTTTGTAAATGAATCTTCTCGGTTTTAGTGTACAGAGTGAATAGGGCGCATGTTTTTTAGCGGTTCTGCTCCTTGTGTAGCAGGTGTTCTCTGTTACACACATTCGCTGTTCTTGTCCTACTGAGTAAGGGAGCACATTCCTTTCAGAGACCTTCTTTGCGTTGGTGGACAGTATCACGAACCAGGCGAGAACTGCGTATGTAGTCTATGCGATCAAGTGTGCAAGAATAGAACAGAATCCATAAAGCATTATGGTAGACTGTGAAGAAACATGGAATACACATTTCTGTGCAATTCCTCTTTTAAAAGAGCAGTACTACAAAAGGATCATTCAGATACGGATTGAATTACTGTAAATTCAACCCGCTACAAAAATTCAAGATTGAAGCCTGTGCACACGCTGAAAGAGAATGACGAAAACTCATAATCCAAAAGTTTTGTACACCAAACTGTAGACTTCAATAACAAGACGTACATTTTAAAATGATAAATGCTGAAAACTGAAAGCCAATATGTTACTATTAAGACTACTACGTTTATAAACAGTTATGTAATTTATTATATAACACAAATTTTAATCTGAGTTTTGAATCAATAAATTTGCCTCTACTCTCACAAAAATATAAAATAACTTCTGCACTGCCATCTATGGAATATATTACTCAGATGAAATCAGTAAAACTGTACATTAGCGCACCAAGCGGACGCAATTATCACTAGCAAATCAGTTTTGCCTATTACCTGTATTATACTTCGGAAAGTAATTTACAATAAATAAATAAGCAATAATGACTAAACCGCAGAGATAAAGGTACATAGTGTAGAAGAAACACGAGCAGACAGCCAAAATATAAACGTAGCCGATGCCGCATTGTAAACAATGGCAGTTAAACTTCATTATTGCATGTCAATAGTTGAAATAATAAATAGTTTGCTACTGTTGGAGCAATTTTTTTCTGAACATAATCATTTTGAGTCCTTCTTCTAACAGCACATTTGTTGAACTCATCCAGATTTAATACTCATTTGAGAATGCTGTGATTTTTACCTGGAGTTCTAAAGATGTGCTCTGATTTACATTTTGTTTGCATTCTTTAACAGTGCTTTTCACCATTCTTTGCTTTTAGCTTGTTTCTCCATGTATGCTCATAAATTTGAAACAACTTCTCGACTCTGAGTGTGTGTTCTTTTGGATCCTAATTTACGAGAGCTGTTCAATAAAGAATAATCACAATCTTTTTGTTGACAACATATCTTTACTCATCCTCATAATTTTGATGGTCCTTCTCAAAATAGTCTCCCCTGAATGCGGTGCACTTGTCCCAGCATTTCTGCCAGTCTTCAAAGATATGCCAGAAACCATTTTTTGAGATCCTTCAAAATTGCCTCTGCAGCCTTCACCACTGCTTCTGATGATCGATAATACCTCCCACGAAGGCGTTTCTTCAAGTTAGGGAATAGAAAAAGGTCACATGGGGCTAAATCTGCACTATGGGGAGGGTGAGGGATACACTTCACGTTGATTTTTGCAAGATATTCAGTAACAACATTGGCAATATGTGGCTGCACATTATCGTGCCTCAGCATCCAGCCTGCTTCACAGAAATGTGGTCTTTTGCCTGATAGGGTCTTGTAATGTTTTCAGGACATCCCTGTAGTATTGTGCAGTTACTGATGTGAGTGCAGGTACAACATGCTTTTGTTTTTGTAATTTACGTCCTCCAACGTTAAGTCATATCGGATGGTGAATGGAATGCCCAGGGTCCATAGAACTTAAGAGTTTCCCGACATTCGCTTTTGAGGATCAGGGAAAACCCCGGAAAAACCTTATCCAGGTAACTCACCCTGATCGAGATTCGAACTCGAAACCTCTTGAACGTGAGGCAGACATGCTACCATCAATGCTACCGAGGCGGAGCGTACAACATGCTGATAAACCATTCCATGAATATCAAAGAATGAGATGACCATAACTTTCCCATCAGAAGCAACCACTTTTGCTTTTTTGGGGGTTGGTGATGAAGGAGATTTCCACACTGAGCTTTGCTGTTTGTTCTCAGGATCAAAATGATGTAGCCCAGTTTCATCAGCAGTGATTACGTTTGAAAGAAACTCCAGATCTTCCTCTAACATCAACTTTATCTACATGCAGACCTGCATGCGAATATCCTTTTGTTCGGGAATCAACAGTCTTGGAACTCATTGCACACAAACACATCTCATCTGTAATGTTTCTGTCACCAACGTGTAGGTGGCACCCAATGAAATGTTCAGTATTTCAGAAAGTGACCTTGAGGTAATTCGTCGATCCTTTCTCACAATGGCAGCAGCAGTGTTGGTGTTTTCTTCCGTAGGAGCAGTAACTGGAGCACCGGATCCACCTTCCTTTGAAATTGTCTCCCCACTTTAAACATTTTTAACCACCTTCGAGCTGTGCTGTATGGAAGAACAGACTCTCCATTGGCCTCCTGTAACATTGTATAGGCCTCAACTGTAGATTTGTTGAGACGAAAGCAGAATTTCAAAGCCGCATATTGTTCCTCCATTGCACGGTAGGCGATACTGAACATGTCTGAACTTGCCTGGTTCTGACAGATGGGAACCAGGAGCACCAACAATGAAACTATTATGGCGTGTTTGTTTCACATTAAGCTAACAGAATATAATAAGATTGAATTTTAGTGCGGAAAATTATGGACATAAAAAATGATGATCATTCTGTATTGAACAGCCCTCGTGCAAGATCAAGAGGGAAAGTTATACGAACATAACACTTAGATTTTAGAGATTGCTTGTGAAAATTTAAAACCAAAATACCATGTATATTCTTAAACAACATGTAAGGTCACAACGGAGCCTTGGTTTGGATGTATGGCTGGCCTAACAGGAATTATCTTGATGTCATATTTGATAGGACAGTCTGGATAGTCATAGCCTCTTAAATTCAAGTACTTTGATTCATGCAAATTATAACTATTTCACGTATCTTTGTCCTAGAAGGTGCTGGAAATGATATCTCTCACACCTTAGATAAAAGATTTTTCATTAGCCCTCATTAGTTCTTCATAGCCATGTACATAATGCAATGCTCTGTCTGTAAAAAAAAATTAAACTTTGAGTAACACAGTTTGCCAAAGAGCAATCGTTCCTTCTTGATGGTGTGAACACTTCCGATGCTCAATCCGACCTCGGTGGTCCTGGTTAATGAGTACATCAAGCAGCTGGACGATGTCATTAGTAAAGCAGTGTGCTGCTCCAGACCATGCATCATTGGCTAACGACACCCATCCTCCCCTGAAGTGCTTGTGCCACGCCTTGACTCCTTCAAGGGACATGCAGTGTTCGCCGTACACTTGTGACATTTGTCGAAGAATGTCCATTCCCCCTACTCCTTCCTCTGTGAGAAAACGAACACTTAATTTCATGCCTCCATTTCACTGTTTGCAATGCAACTAGCAGCGCTGGACGATTGATGCATGCTGCTGCTAGCTTTGTATAGTCACATGACATGAATATGTGCCCTCTAGCGGCGGACTGTGAACTTCCAAGCTCTGGTCGGAGCAACTCTTCGTTACACATGCCATCCTGTCACCGGTTTGCACCTCAGTTTCTTTTTGAATGGCCCTTATATAATAGCACTAGCACTACCGCAGTATAGTAAAAATATTTGTTAATGAATCTCCACTTATCTTAAGAAGTTGATGTTAATACTTCTATCTTCTTTTTAAGATCGATTTCGAAGGCACATCGCATTTGTCTTCAGTTCATTACAAACAAACTCCGTTGTTAAGGAAATCTCGGTTACCATGTTTTTTCTTTTGTTATATTATGTTTTCAGCATTACCAACATCTGAAGGCAAAACAAACCTAAAAACAGATTTAATTGCCGGTATGTCAAAATTCATTACGCGATATTTATTTTTTAAAATAAATCTTTTTTCCCACACTATTAAATCTATGGGAGAATTTAATTGTTTTAATAATTTAACTTCGGGATTTATTTCATAGTTAAATGACCAAAAATGATCTGCTATGGCCAATTTATCAATTTGTTTATATTTAACATTATGAAAATGTTCTTTCTGGTTTCCAAACTACGTTTCGTCTTTCCAATATAAACCTGATCACAATCAAAACAATTAAATTGATATATACCAGATTTTTTATTATTAGGATTTTTTTTTTTTTTTTTTTTTTTTTTTTTTTTTTTTTTTTTTTTTTTTTTAGAATGGTCCCATAGATTTAATTGTGTGGGAAAATATATTTATTTAAAAAAATAAACACTGTGTACTGAATTTTGACTTACCGGCAATTGATTCTGTTTTTAGGTTTGTTTCGTCTTCAGATGTTGGTAATGCTGAAAACATAACATAACAAAAGAAAAAACATGGTAACCGAGATTTCCTTAACAACGGAGTTTGTTTGTAATGAACTGAAGACGAATGCAATGTGCCTTTCAAATCAATTTTAAAAAGAAGAAAGAAGTATTAACACTAACTTCTTAAGATAAGTGGAGATTCACTAACAAATATTTTTATTTGTGTAATATTTATTACTTCACTTTAACTAGCTTCATTTTCTATGTAATTTAAAGTCATGTTGGCACACTGGCCATAGTAGCTCAATGGTTTAGAGCAGCTGGACAGAGAACAGAAGATCTGTGGTTCAAATCCTGGCTATGGCTTTGAATTTTTCAGTCTGGCTCTATCCTTTCACAATATCCATTAGTCAACAACAGCTGAAGATGTTAGGAAGGTCCTAATGAAACGTTTTTTTTTTTTTTTTTTTTGTTGTTTTTTTTGCTTGTTCCATTTATACCCCGCCTTTAACTACTATGGTCATATCGGCAGCTATTCTCCTTTGGAACATACCGAAGGTTTTTTAATCATTACATCATGCACACATTCACACTCTCATTCATACTTCCAGACTCTGGGGAAGATGGGGATAAAAATCCCCACCCCCACTGCCGGGAATCGAACCCGGGACCCCTAGCACGGTAGGCAGGTGCTCTACCGACTGAGCTTTGGGGTCAGCCCTAATGAAACGTGTTCTGGGTAAATACGAGGGTGGGTCAAAAAGTAATGCCTCCTATTTTTTTCTCTTTTAATTGCTAAGAAAATTGAATCCAATTTACATAACTTGAAATGTACAACATTGAATATTAATTTTTCACTATTCAATATAATCTCCATCCTTTTCCAGTTTTGGTCCACCTTTTAACTAGGGCATGTATTCCAGTGTGGTAAAACACACGGTCTTGCTTCCTAAGCCATTGACGCACGGACATTTTCACAGCCTCCTCATCTTCAAAATGAATCCCACGATGAGCTTCCTTTAGTGGCCCGAACAGATGGAAGTCTGATGGTGCCAAGACAGTGAGGTAAGACTTGCCATACCAATTTCTCTATTTCTGCAGTGGTGTAACGGCTGGTGTGTGGTCTTTCATTGTCATGCAAAAGAACATCCGCCATGGTTTTTGTTGGGCGAACTCGACGAAGACGTGCTTTCAGCTTTTTGAGGGTACTGACGTATTAGACAGAATTTATTGTGCATCCCTGCTCCAAAAAATCAATCATAAGCACACCCTCAGCATCACAAAACACTGTCGCCATAACTTTCCCTGCCGACCGCTGAGTTTTGAATTCTTTTTTCTTCGGTTACGTTGTGTGATGCCATTCCATTGCCTGCCTCTTTGATTCAGGTTCAAAAAAATGAACCCACGTTTCCTCTCCAGTAACGGTTTTTTCCAGAAACTCCTCTCCCTCCAAATTGAAGCGCTGCAAGTGTTCAGAGGCTATTGCTTTCCTTGTTTCTTTGTTTTGGGCAGTTAACATTCTTGGTACCCGTGAACAAACTTTTGAGTAACCCAATTGTTGAATAATCGTCATCACACTGTCTTTACTGAGGGAGGTAATGCAACACAATTCACCTGTTGTTATCCGGCGATCACCACGAATGATGTCATTGACTCGCTGAATGTTGCATGGAGTCACTGCAGTCACAGGCCTGCTGCTTCGCTTTTCGTCTGTCAATGGTGTTTGCCCTTCAGCTTCATTACAGTGACGAACCCATCGTCTAACAGTGCTGACATCCACCGTTGCATCACCATACACATTTTTTAGCATTTCGTAAATGCGAATTGGCATTTCACCTTCCGCATTCAAAAATTCAAACACAGAATGCTGTCTGATATGCATGTCGATGTCAGCCATTTTGCAAGAGGATGCAGTGCTGCCACCTGTTGACTTAGGAAGTTACTACTGCAAAGGATTGGAGGAGAAGGTTTGAGGAATTGCGCCAAAATCAAAGCTTTCACATAACTTATTTAAGGAAAAAAAAAAATAGGAGGCATTACTTTTTGATGCACCCTCATACTAGGAATAAGTGGAGCATTGAGTTCTAGTTCAACTCAAAATTATATTAATTTTGTGCTTCATTGTATCATAGTCCTTACATATAGGAATTTATGTGTTGTGTTTATTTTTATACGATAAAGGTCAGTGGATCATCAAATAAAACCCAGTTATCTAAGAGACATATCACACATTTATTCTCTTAAGAGATTAAAAACAGACATGGGAAGGATAAACAAAAAACAAACCAGTAATTGAAAGTGGTACATAATTTGTTGTACAATTACCTTTTTTTTTCCCCCTTGGAGTGGTTTTGTTTTTATTTGTGGGCATGCAAAGGCACCTACGGAAGGCATATAACTCTAATATCTAAGTCATGACTCAACTAGGTAACAAATTTTCTACAACTTGCACATTGTCGAATAAGCAAGTGAGGATGGTAAACACACAAATAATAAAAGGTAATACAAAGAGGAGGAAAAATAGAATAGACAAAGTGATGGCCACAGTTATTGGTAATAAAAATATATATAGCAATACTGCACCAATGTTATTTTCAAGTATCTTTTCAACAACAATCTCACAAATTTGCCGTAACATAGTAAAATCTCTGCACATGGCATGTTGTATCAAAATCCTGCAGATTTTACATTTGGATGGGTAGAGTGGTGAACATTTCAACTTTCCATTGCAGGCAACAAGATCCTCTTCCTCATCCCTTTTGCGGGATAAGGCACAAAAATGCCCCGTGGTCTCACCGCCAGGCCTGTTCAGCACCCAAAACCGTTTACAAAACAACAAAATGTGCATTACAAGACTATAATATATTACATTACTACAACTTAGCATTTATTTCTCACTTCTAACCTCATTTCTTAAATGAGAAGCATACATAAGCAAATTGTTTGAAGCTGATTGGCGAGTTCTGCCAATAACACTTGATGAACTAATTAACATATGTTTTATTAAATTATAGATGAGTCGTATTTATTACACATTAGCTTCACTTACATACATATATTGAAGACCTGTTTCGAGAACTACTGTTTGCATCATCGTCTCTAATGCAACAAAAGCTTGATCCAGTTGCATGGGTAGTTCTGGAGTTGCTGCTGCCAACTAATGAACTTCGAAATCCTGCCGGAAGACAACTGCACATTTAACACTAGAAGGACCGCACCCATCATTTTGATGGATGCGCTGCTTTAGAAGACTTATTTCTTCTACACTTCCCATGTTCTACGACTTTGATAAATACTTATGACAAACACATCCACAAAGAATTAAGCATTTTGGACCTTTCTAAAAACTGGTACAAAAACTCCTACTAGAAGGACCGCCATCCGTCATTTTGAAGAGTACGGAAGTGTCAAAAATAGCCTTCGGATCTGTCCACATCTGTTGTTTTCCTTCCTGACTGGTTTATGGAACTCTGCAGACCCTTTGTCAATGAGTAAGAAAGCTTTATTGCCCAAGTGGCACAATTCGTGCTACCATTTATGTATTTATGGTGTTGGAGAAAAAATTTTCCATTGAAGTTATAGTTGAATACCTTAGGACCACCATTTTTCAGGAACACAATGAGCAGAAACAAATTCGCTGAAATTTTGTGGTTTATGCGATTTAATGAGAAGGACACACGTTCTCAAAGACTAAGTACAGAACTCCTGTCTGGAATCCTTTTATTGCCAATTCCTCGCAGTGAAAGTATCACTGAGGATGAGCAATTGTTTCCTTGCAAGGCTAGATGCTATTTCATTCAATATATGTGCAATAAACCAGACAAATTTGGAATAAAGTTTTGGCTTGCAGTTGATGCAAAGTCAAAGTATCTGGTGAATGGTTCTCCTCACCTGGGCAAAGACGATCAGCGCCCCACAGGTTTTCTTCTTTCAGAGCATGTAGCAATGCGTCTTATACAGCCCTTTGCTTTTGCATGAAATATTACATGTGAAAAATGTTTCCACAACCAAATGTCTTGCAGAAAGTTTGAATCATAAAAGTACAAGCATTGTGGGCATAGTAAAGAAATGTAGAAGGGAAATGCTTCAATCAGTAAAATCTGCTACTGCACCTTAGCACACAACTGTACTTTATAAGTCAGGTAACATAACTCTGATATGTTATCAGGGGAGAAAGAACAAAACTGTGCTTCTTTTGAGTTCAATACATGACATAGTCACTATAAATAAACAACATCCTAAAAAGCTACCGGAATCAGTGGCATACTACAATAACACCAAGTACGGCATTGACGTCATCGATCAAATAGCTCAACTGTACACAGTGAAATGTGGATGCAGAAGGTTAGCCCATGAGGTACTAACACAGTACCTCAGCACAGCAACATTTGGACGACTTGCCAAATTGGCGGATGCAGAGGGAAGAATAGGAGCAAGCATTTATGTAACAATTGCAGCAAGTATGTTTGTGGACCATGTTTAGGCAACGCTGAATACATGTGTGTTAGGTGCTATAAATTATATACTGGTAAACAGTATAAAAAATATTAAATTAACTGGTATGCTAGTAAAATTAGGCAAGTGAGTCAACCTTGTATATACTTTTCTCCACTTACAAGTTTTTTATGAAGACAAGTTTTTTATTAAGTATATACAAGGTTGACTCACTTGCCTAATTTTAGTAACAATGGCACTCCACTTTCTGAAATACTTCTTTTTATTCTATATAACTGGTATGCGTTCAAATTTGTTTACTATTTCAAAAAGGGCAAATAAAACTGCACCCGTCAAAATGACGGGTTGATGCTTCTCGGTAGACCATACTTGCCGGTCCTTCTAGTGTTAAATTCATCACAAAATCAACAGATGGCAGCAGCAACTCCAGAACTACCCACATCACTGGATCAAGCTTTAGTCACATTAGAGCCAATGATGCGAATGATGGTTCGCGAAACATGTCCTCAATATAGGTACATAAGTGAAGCCGATGTGTAATAAATACAACTCATCTATAATTTAATAATTATTTCACTTCACTGTGGTGTTCCAATACAGTTAAATTTCAATATAACATATGTTTGTTAATGTTCTTAAACTGTTTGGTGTATAAAGGTGGAAGCACATAAATTACCTGGAACTGACACTACTTATTCCAGTTCTGTAAAAACAAATCGTAACATTGCGCAACAGAGCAAGCAAGCTTTCACTCTCTTCAAACAAATTCTTGTCTATAACCTACAATGACTAATAAAAAAAAAAAAAAAAAAAAAAAGAATGAATGCTGCTCCATTTCAATACATCAACCAATAACTTCATCTTATCACAAAATTTGGAACAACTGCCCATATTTGGTTTTAAAGAATGCAACAGTAACATTTAAATAGGATAATATAACACTCTTACATTGTGTTCTGCACTTTGAAGCTAACATAAAGCACCTTTGGCTTCAAATTAATCTAACATAGAAACAACAAATTGTGGGAAGGGTTCAATATTGGTCCACATTTAACACCTGCCCATTTTAGGTTACAGAAATTTCATCTAAATACAGGGATTGACATACAGGACAGCAATTCATTCATACAGTCAAACCCCATTTTTACTTCCAGCAGCTTATGCTGGTCTTACTTTTCTTGTACTACAATCTTATCATCAAAAGACAACCTGTGTGGTTACAACGATTTCTTCATTAATATACAGCAAACTCTCAATTCTAAAAATAAAATATTTGAAAACATAGTTAACAGATTCAAATTACTTTGTGCTGGGCTACAATGATCTGCTACGGCCGATTTATCAGTTTGTTTATACTTAATGTTACAAAAATGTTGTTTTGTTCTGGTTTCCAAATTACGTTTTGTCTTTCCAATTTAAACCTGATCACAATCGAAACAATTAAATTGATAAATATAAGATTTTTTATTATTAGGAATTTTATCTTTTTTGATTTAACATTTTCGTAACATTAAATATAAGCAGACTGATAAATTGGCCGTAGCAGATCATTTTTGGTCATTTAACCATGAAATAAATCCTGAAGTTAAATTATTAAAACAATTAAATGGTCTGATAGATTTAATAGTTTGGGAAAAGATATTTATTTTAAAAAATAAACATCGCGTGATGAATTTTGAAATAGCAGCAGTTGATTCTGTTTTTAGGTATGTTTCATTTACACATGTTGGTAATACTAAAAAGAAACATAAGAAAATCATGGCAACTGAAATCCTTGACAACGGAGTTTGTTTGTGGACTGAGGACGATTTGTTTGTGAAATCGATCTCCATTATAAAGAAGTATTAACACCAATTTCTTAAGATAAGTGAAGCCTTAGTAACAAATATTTATATTTGTGTAATATTTATTGCTTCATGTAGCTAGCTTCATTTTATACGTAATTGCAAATATTTTTAGACAGTTCATGCAATATCAGACACTCTGCAGTTACAATAGTTGCAATACTCTAATGCCAGTTGTTTGCACATTTGATGGCAGTGCTGTACATCTGACATACAGCTAACCTGTATCACATGCAACTGCACATTCCTTTTGCCTTTAATCATGACTTAAAGTTCCATTATAATGCTGTACAGATATTTAATTCTCAATGCTACTGCTTGGATACAGTACACAGATGAGAAGAATGCTGTTGTTGGTGAGGAGCTAGGAGAGTTTGGCAATTTACTGTTGTGTGCCACGTTATACTGTAGCAGAATTTTGAACTCAAAATAGAATAGACGAAACTTTACCTAATCACATTTATGATTTATTACTACGTAAATCAATTCCTGTTGTTCGCACAAAGCACAAGAAAAGTTTACATAGTGTCACCGAGTTATCGTTGAATCGCCGCGACAAGCCAGTGCCGGGCATGTGCGAAAGAAAGAGACAGAGAGCTACACGTGGACAGAAAAGAAACAGACAGATAGTGAGGGGCACGAGCGCTGAACGATTGCAGAGAGAGAAAGAGACAGAGATAGTCTGGAATTGTTATCGAAAGGCCTTAAAATGTCGGCAGCTTTCTAGAAACAATGACTGGGAGTATAAAAGCTGGCAAGTGGCAGAGTTGCAAGTTGCAATTGTTAATCAAGTGTGCAGATGTGTGGATGTGTGGCAGATGACTTTGCAGACTGCGTTTGTGTGCGTTACATAATTCTGCTGCTGGCAGGGTTGTACAAAGTGTGTTTTTACTTATAATAAAGAGCATTTTAAATTTTTGCAAACAAGACTTCTAATTTTAAGAACCCACAAAAGGTCAATAGTATGTTTTGGTTGCCAGAATTTTGTTCATCTGTGGACGTTAAGCATGGATTTCACTACGTTCATCAATTCATCTATTTGAATCACATGCAGAAGAAATGGTCATTTGTAATGAATCCTGATGGAAGGAAATAAATTACTAAATGTGTTTCAAAAAGACGTGGCAAATCCTAAAAAAATAAACCTTGTGAACAGTCAGTTGGGAGATATGATCAGCATCATGCATCCCCCACCACAAGGCCAGAACTGCTACCTACTGCAACTCCTCACTTTCCTCGCAATATGAGTGAGTACCAGTCCTATATCTGGGATCGAATCCGGGCACTTAACAGAACTTCACTATAATCCTTAACGATCTTTCCTTTATATCCTAGAACTATTTTGTTTAACCTTTGTGTTGCTTGTATGTTCACCTAAATTCCTTGTGATTGCAGCAACTATTTAGAAGTAAATAATGCCTTACCCATGCCTCCCCACCCACACAGGATCACACTTCTATACCAATTTTTAACTCCCTTTGCTCATACATCTCCTAAAACCTGTAAAAAAAAAAAGGGGTTTGACTGTAATTTTATGTGCTTATAATTTCATTCCCAAAATAGGAATATGCATTTTACATTTTAGCTATGGAATACAAAACAGTACATTTCTGGCACATGACAAATTTTAATTCTTTTACTGTCAAATATTTATGATTATCAACAGCACAGAAAAATTAAGCATAACCACTTAAATACAAATGGTAACAAAATTTGCTTTTCAAATCTATGCAACTGCAGCACTAAATGTATTTTTTTAGCTGCAGTAAACACGCCGAGATTCTCTGTTGCCTGATAAATAATTACTATTATTATTGTCCTCATTAACCAAACATATTTTGGGTTAAAATAATAAAATTATCTCATCACAATGACTTAGGTCCACCACTACTTCCGCTTCAAATCTTATCATTTATCGCCACTTACTGAGAACAAGTGGCATTTGTAACCATATTTCATTGCATACTTATTTATATACAAACTGATATGGACTGAAATTTTGACACACAATGATCGAGCAGCACAGCAGCTGTTACTAGTCATTACCAAACAACAATGGGGCGTAAACTATTTAATGGTTCAGAATAAAGTGGGAATACAATGAGTATGTTTGTGATACACAGATGACTACCCAACTCCTTTTGATAAGACCCTTAAGGTGTACGTTACTTTATGTTTTACACAGTTTTTGGTTTTTCTGAACTTATAACCACAGTAAATACATAAAATATGAAGCTATTAACAGTGAAGCAAAAAGTAATTGTTGCGAACCCATTATCGTGATAGCGTGGCCTGTGCACACAAAGGAACTGATAAAGATAGCACAGAGGTAAAGGTCTGCCGAAACAAATAAAGTGAGATAAATGGAACATTCTAGTGACATCTTGATTGATAGACAACATTCGATTCCTTGTTTGTTTTAGAAATGTCTAGAATTATCAATGGACATAATACAAGGGGCGTCCAGAAAATAAGTTCTGTTTCAATTTATCTCCGCTGCAGTGCTGCGATCGCAGTTAAGCACATGCGCAGTAGACATTCTGTATCACGGAGAAGAAACATGTGCCATGTGAGATCACTGTCAGCCATGTACGCTTTGTTGTGCTTGTTTACAATGTCGGTGTTGATTGAAAATCCCGCCACTTGTGAAATCAGATCTGTGATTCATTTTCTGAATGCTAGGAAAGTGAAACCAATTGAAATTTATCCGCAAATTTGTGATGTCAAAAGGTGTTGTGTTTCTTCATGACAATACACGACCACACACTGCAAATGCAATGAAAAACATCCTACAGGGATTATTAAATTTTAGATGAGTCGCATTTTTTTACACATCTGCTTCACTTTCGTACCTATTTTAATAATTTTTCGCTTCACTGTGGTGTTCCAATACAGTTGAATCTCGATCCTACAGGGATTTGGCTGGGACGTGCAGCCTTGACCTCGCTCCTAGTGACTTTCATCTGTTTTTGCATCTCAAATCTTTCCTTGGTGGTCAACACTTCAACAATGACGAAGAGCTGAAAGAAAATGTTTCCAACTGGTTGAAGACACAGGCTGCAAACTTCTATGAAGAAGGTATACAAAAACTTGTGCCTCGCTATGACAAATGCCTGCAAAATTTCGGCAGTTATATGGAAAAGTAGTTTTAAGAGTTGTAGAATTTTGTGCAATAAATAATTTTGCTGTATCTGTAAACAATTTAATTTTATTACCAAACATAACTTACTTTCTGGACGTACTTTGTATATAAGAGATCACGACATGCCAATGAGCATTCGTTAACAGAGTCGTACGGACAGAGCTCTAATTGGAACTGGTGTGTGTTTTGGAAGTGAACTCTTTGTTGTGGTCAATGACCTTGGAAGATTGTATTTGTGTTAAGCAATTCTGCTGGTGCACAAAGTGTATTTCTACACAAATAAAGAGCATTTTGAATTTCTGTAAATTGGACTTCTAATTCTATGAACCCACAAAGTCACAATATACAAATATAATAATTTATAACTTGCGGGATCGCAATTTCATGAAAATTCTTCCAAGTTGACAACCAGAATCACAAACAAACTCGTCGTCAAACACTGGATGTCACTATGTTCTTGTTAGTACTACCAAAATCTGAAAACGAAACAAATTTAAAAACAGAATCGACTGCTGGTATTTCAAAATTCACTATGCAATATGTGTTTGGAGGAATTTAGTAACAGTGATGTCAAATAAAATTAAATTAAAATTAAATTAATCACAAAAAAATAAAGCAATAAAGCTTAAATTGGGAAGGGTTTCTCTTAGCATTTTCCCATTCTTTTTAACCGTACAAAAGATGCCATTTTGCAAAGCCTTATTAACAGCGCCATCTGATGGTAAGAATGCAAGTTATCTATATTCTACTTTAAAACAGAGATGGGGGAGAGGTTTCTTTACTCAAGCAGAATGTTGTGTGTGTTGCAGATGTCTATTCTCTGTTTCATATAACCTTGCCCGGCTGAAATGTATCACTCCGCGTTCAACAACCCTCCCCCTCGCCCTAATTGGCTAATGCTTTCGCGTCATACGCCATAGGCGGTGCCTTCCCGTCACATTTAAACCTGCAGTAAATGTAATAATTGCCGGGAAGATAAATAAAATCATACAAATAAGGATATGAAGGCATGCAAAAATACAAGTTTATAATGAACTGAGCAAATTGAAACAGAATGGCTGAGCAATGAAACTGAAAGAGTTTATAATGAAAGGCATTTGGCCTTTTCCACTGTGATTTTTTAAACCAGCACACATACCTTCCAAAAATGCTTGTCTTTCAGTCTTAAAAGTCGTGTCACACCATAGCTTACTTTTCGTGTGTTCTTCGTGTATATTTAGCGATTTGTATCTCGGTGCAGTGTGGTTGTCCTTAAATAGCGTCTTCGCCACACAGCAATATCGCCTCTGTCTTTTAGCACATTTTTCTTGCCTCTTTTTTCATTCACAAATCCCAGGTGTATAAGCAATCTCCTGAAATTTGGTAAATCTGCATCCTCATTTACAGCAGACGAAATGTTACTTATGTTAGGGAGTTCGTTTCTAAAGAAAAACTACACACATGACGACGCACAACACTTTTCGCGTATTTTCTCCGAGCACGCACTTTTGTTTATTCCTGCTTTTGCCTGGAGTGGTAAGTTTTCCTGTTTCCTCAATTTCATGTCACGATGTTCCTACGGATCTAACACTCACACCTGTAACTTCATAGCACAGCTGTTCGACTTCTCTCACTGACAAAGATGGATTCTTCTCTGTGAGTGCATTAAACACATGCAACACAATTCTTTTTTCGCCTGTTTGTAAATAATTATCCTTGCGATACTTAAACGAAAAACTGGCGGTAGACTCTGCCATTATACATATAATACATGCGCAATAAACGATCAATAAAATAATTTAGCTCCCGCACTCTCGAATGGCGATGCATGACTAATCCAGTTCAAAACAAGGTCAGAGATAAAAGTCATATAAACAAATGTCACCACTACCGCTAAATCACGTGCTATCGTGCCATGTGCTTGAGAGCAAAGGAACCTCCTCTTCGTTTAAGAATTAACATGCATTTCAGATAAATAAACTCTGTTGCGTAATATATTTAATTAAAACAGTTACGAAAATATAAATTTGACAATTCTCTTCCAACATATAATGATATATCACCATGTTAAATAACGAACTAATTTTTACCGCACGACAGTCATTACCACAACAGCAACCAATGAGAGGTGATTAGGTCACGTGACCGTTAAGAGATACTGGGCAAGCTTACGTGAAACAAGGTATAGGGACAAGTATGGATCGAAGTATTCATTCGATGATTTGAAAGCAACTTTGACGTGTATTATCAAATGCATCAAAGTAAAACAGAACGGTTAACCTCAAGGACTTGGCAGAGCTAAACAACAAAATTTGATGCAATCTTTCATTAAAAAGATATTTTCTTTGTATAATGGTTGCAATGTGTAATTTCACTTATAAAATTTATAAGCATGACAAGTATGCAATGAAATATGGCAGTACAGGATTAAAATAAACCACAGGTAACAAATTTCTGCATCTGGAATATAAACACTGTCTCAAAACCTTGTATCACATTCGGAGTGGAAACTGTATATAATATTCACTTAGCAAACTTGCCTTTAAACAATGTACACATACATTGACTTCTGACAGGTGCACAATTGTCTAAGAATGGAATATGATGGTATCCCCACAGTAAATCAGGAGTGGAAACACGACAAGAAGACAAGAATAAAAATTTTAGTTTTTGCCATTTCCCTAAACCAATGATTAAGATTTATTATGGATATAAAAAAATTTAAAAATGGTAGCCATATTAGGAGAATCTTGGTTCCAGCAGAGCAAGGTATTGTCATTTTGAATAGTTAAATCACTCATGTAAATTAATTTTTTGGAGAACCTTTCTTTTGTGTGACGCAAGGTACATTACTTGAGGTACATTACCCTCGTACAGATACTGACAGAGATGATTCTTTCTTTCCAACCTGTGTGACCCAACATACAGTGATTATCGAATGCTAGTATAAACAATCCTAGAACCTCAAAACAGAGAACTTGCTTATGCAGCTAATACATATCGTTTGTATGCACATAAAACAAAGTGACTCACAAATTAGATGCATTAACACAAAGAATGGCTTTTGCTACAGTGAAACAAAACTGAAATTTCGACGATTAGTGAATATTGTCTTTGATGATAACCATAGTTGTATACTGCCTTTAATGGCATTTTGTTTCACTAAAATGATTGAATAAATACAGAAGATATCATGTATTTTTGAAATAGTGTTGCATTGCATTTATGTTGATATTTTGACTTGCTGCTGGTTGCCTTTGCACTACCTGTGTCATTGGTGTCTAAGTTTCACTCTTTGGTTATGTTCAAGATATAGAATCCAAAATAGAAACAGCTAAATATGGGGTACCCCAAGGCACAGTGCTAGGTCCATTATTGTTTATACTTTATGTCAATGATATAATGTCTCCTAAAAATAGTGCCATTGTTACTTATGCTGATGATACTACAGCGATTTGCTAGGAAAAAAACAGACGAAGAATTACTTAGAAATATGAAGGAATCTACCTCCATAGTTCTTAATTACTTTGAATCTTTAAATTTGAAATGTAATGTCCAAAAGACAACAATAATGGGATTCAGTAGGTCAATTAAAAATTTAAACAATCTTAGTATACAAGTTAGGAATACACTAGTTCAAAATGTTAACACACACAAATTTCTAGGTCTTCAGGTAGACAACTGTTTAAAATAAACAGATATCAGTAGATCAAGATATTTACTGAGATATTTCCAAAATTATGGTGATGTTCAAATGCTGAAAATTATATACTTTGGATGTATATATCCTCATCTAACCTATGGTATAGAAATATCGGGGGGGGGGGGGGGGGGGTGCTAAAACCAAGATGAATAAACTTTTTATTTTGAAAAAGAAAAGCATCAGATGACAATGCAGGAATCATGCAGAACTGCTTTTATCAATAATAAGCTTTTAACCATTTATTCTCTGTATGTTTATAGAACCATACTGTATATAAGAAAACAACCATTAATAACAAACAGTCGAGTACACAACCATAACACAAGAAATAACTTTAACCTCTTTAGATCAAATACAAGTTTCATGGAAAAGGATGTCAATACAAGAGTAGCAATCTTATTTAGCTTTAAAAAATTTGGTTAACACCTCAAAAACATATTTTAAATATAAGTTAAAAGAGTATTTAATTAATAAATGTTTGTATAATTTAGATGAATTATAGCCAGTGTATTAAGTATTTGTATATACGTATTATGTATTAAGTATATGTCTTGTCCAATGTCAACTGTGCAATGTACAAATTTTTTCCTTTTGTATTTCTGTTTTTTTTTTTTTTTTTTTGATGATGCTGTGAATTACTTTGTAATTTTTACAACAGATGATACTAATAATTACTGGAAACATGTACCCAAGTGTTGGAAATTTTCCTTTGACTGGATTTCTCACAAACATTTTAAATTTTTGCTGTTCTGGTCCTCATTCCCAGACAATTGTGCACTGCAGTTTTTAACCTCAGTAAAATACAGAATTCCAAAATTCAATCATTCTTGCAGTTGACAGAAAATACTCTTACACTACCAAATCATGGATTGATACATCTGATGATCTCTCAAACACTTTTTTCCAACTTACAGAAACCTTACAAATTTCATAAAAACAAAATATGCCACTGCCAAAGATTATGTGCAGAGTATAAGCATGCTTAAAGATATTAAAAATATTTTCATTATGCCTTTGATTATCGTTTCTTTTTTTTTTTTCCTTCTCTCTCTCGCTCTTTCTCAGGTATCATAGAATATTGTTCCAGGATCTATTGACATTAGAAATTAATGATTATGTGAACTTGTTCCTGTACTTGGCTATCCTCATTACGCTAACTAACAAAACCAACAACAAACATAAACTGGGCTGTTATAATGGAATGGGGTTTATATTATTTTGATGTGTGAGCTTTAGCATCACCTATTTAACTGTAAACAAGGTTCTTGTAATAAAATAGCATTCTGGTTTAAAAAAAAAAAAGAAAAAACAAAAACAAAAAGAAAACAAAAGCCTACCTGAGTGACCAAACAAACCAGTATTTTTTTGTTCCATTTTTATAAATAGTGATTTTTTTTTTTTTTACTTTTTAAATTAAATATATTATATATAATCTGATTCTATATTAATAATATAATAATGTAATAATCTACTCTCTTTACAAGTTTATAGTACAAATGCTAGGATATTAAGCATTTCTGTTTATGACAAAAATGCTCCAATTTTTTTTTCTTCTTTTCTTTATAAGATCTCACAAAAAGTTACGTTATACTTTTTCTTCTATGTACTCATAGTGCAAGTTCCAATGAGGTTCAGTTCTCATTAAAACTTTTTTTCATTTAAGGCTTTTTTGATATAATTATATTTTCAACACCAAGAGGGCAGCACTGTTAAAAGTGTTCAAACTTGCGCGGTCCATACCGGCTGACTCTTGGTGCATCATTTTTCACTACATTTTCCACCACCACTTACGTTTTGTTCATTCACTACTGACCAGTAAAAGACAAATCTATGTAAGGGATCTTAAGTCTGGAAAAACAAATATAAACACAAAACTAACAAGCCAGGACATCAAAATATATATGCTAAAATGTCATTAGCAATTATAGCTTCTTTCATTTACAAAAAAATTAATTTAGAAGCATCTAAAAGTACTTAACACTTGAAATTCTTTCTCAGATTGATATTTAACTAACAAAAAAGGGCAAAAGAATTTCATTTTTCTTTTCTTCTGACTTTTCCTTATTCAATAAAAAAATTGTGAATATATATCATATTTCCTTCCTCGCCTTTTCCCCTATCTCCTCCAGTCTTAATACTTCATCTCGCTCAATTTCAGTAAAAAATAAAAATGCTTGACCCACTCATTCACAAATGCTAGTTCTTGTGCTTTTCCTGTCTACACAAAAGCCGGACCAACAGCAACCCAAAGAGCTGGGGACATCACCTTCTTTACAACTGTACTTGGCACGGTGTGCGCTAATTCAGTACCAAGTACTGTTGTAAACTTCAGCCTGGATTCTTGAGGATGCGACGCTGTCTGAAGTCATAGACACGCCGACAGAAAAATACCAGCTCTGGCGCTACACACCCTGGCGGCTGTCTGTTCTCACGAGGATAGTCAAAGTGCTGAGGCACCACCAAACCAGGCTCCTTCACGCCATCTTCTATTCGACGCACACATTTACGATATCTGTAATTAAAAAATTAAGTGGTAGAAAATTGTACTAAGGCTTGCTTAATTAGTTAGATGCTGTGTTGAAAATTATTTGCTAATCCTATTTTTATTTTCTCTGCCATGTTATACAGGGGTTAGGCATATGAGTGTGCAAATTTCACAAACTGGAAGACCCAAATATGATGAATACTAAGGTCCAATAACAATTTCATCTATGGATGAGTAAAGCTAGACTGAAAATTTCAATGACATAGCTGGGATTTGAACCACGGATCTCCCACTCTCCATGTGGTTGCTCTAACCAACTGGGCTACTATGGGCAATTTGCCAATATGACATTAAATTTCCCAACTGACTCATATGTTTCCCGGTAGACCACTAAGTGTTCTCATATGCTATGAGACACACACCTTTTGTGGCGACTTACTATGCTGTAAGTACTTAAGTCCCAGGCTTCATAGTTAATCCATTATGTTATTCAGGTAAATTGATGGAAATAATCATTTCTACCACATTGGTCGTGTGTAGGCTGAGGTTTGAATGAGTACAGCCAGACTGACAAATTCAATGCCATAGCTGGGATTTGAACCACAGATCTCCTGCTCTCCGTGCGGTTGCTCTAACCAACTGAGCTACTATGGCCAATGTGCCGACATGACATTTGTAACAGTAGTTTCAAGTTATATTTAGAAAAGCTATGAAAAGTTTAAAAATTTATAAAAAAAATGATTATGTAAATCTATGTAGTAATTTAAATAAGTAAAACTATACAAAAGTGAATCGAGAAGATATTGACACATTGCTTCACTCACACTGTTTATTCAAAGGACATGTTTCAAGAGCACTCGCTCCTATCATCAGCTGATACTCGACTAGTGCAAGTTGTAGTGGTTTCCTCTTTTTCCGTTTTGTCAATAGATGGCGTGATGTACTTGTCAAAGATGTCCAGTGGTGGAGTTTCAAAATTCATGACTCTATGACGATTTTTGTTGATGAAGATTTTTTCCCATACGGAAAGGTCTATGGGGTGATTAACATATTTTATTAGAGATGTTTCCAAGTTGATGTCATGTCTAGTATTCAAAAAATGAAAAGCCACTGCTGATTTTTCTGTTTCACCATTTTTAATGTTTCTTAGATGTTCTTTAGTTCTGATGTTAATATTTCTTTTTGTTTTTCCTATATAAATTTTAGGGCAAGTTTCACATTTGATCTCATAGATTCCTGGTTTTTCTTTGGTAGTGATTGAATTTTTGGGAGGGCCTTTCAACAAATTTCTGATATTAAACCTATTTTGAGGTGCAAGAGTTATGTTGTGTTCTGAGAAGTTTTTTTGGAATTTATTATAGGTTGATGGGTGGAAGGTGAATTTTTTAAAAAGTTTTTTCTCTTTTTCTCCTGTAGGTTCTAGGGTGGTGGTTTCTTTTATTTTCTTAGCTTTGTTGAGTCTGTTAACTGTTTTGTCTACTAAATTTGGGTTGAAACCGTTGGATATAGCTACTTTTTTTATGTGTAGGTATTCTTCTTGATAATCTTCTCTGTTTAGTGGAAAGTTGATCATCCGAAAGATTAAACTGTTGAAAATGGCATGTTGCAGTTGTTTTGGGTTGAAACTGTTGTTCTTGATGTAATTAATCAGCAGTGGCTTTTCATTTTTTGAATACTAGACATGACATCAACTTGGAAACATCTCTAATAAAATATGTTAATCACCCCATAGACCTTTCCGTATGGGAAAAAATCTTCATCAACAAAAATCGTCATAGAGTCATGAATTTTGAAACTCCACCACTGGACATCTTTGACAAGTACATCACGCCATCTATTGACAAAACAGAAAAAGAGGAAACCACTACAACTTGCACTAATCGAGTATCAGCTTATGATAGGAGCAAGAGCTCTTGAAACATGTCCTGTGAATAAACAGTGTGAGTGAAGCAATGTGTCAATATCTTCTCGATTCACTTTTGTATTAATTTGTGCTTCACTGTCCCTATGCTTCTTCCAACTTTATACTTTGAAGTAAAACTATATGTAATTTTGTGATTGGCAGTAGTAATAATTGTATGACGTAATGTTGTGACAGGGAATTAAATCGGCCAATCACAAAATTAAGATAGGAGTAACGATAGTTATGGAAAATCAATAATCTTGGTAGAGATGTTTTGTAATCATGAGCGTGATGAATAGCGGTGCAGGATCAAGAACATTTATGTAATAGTTGGAACTGTTTAAATATAACAAAGTAAGAATTTATCGACATGTTGGAGGTAACCTGCAAGTGACTGGGAAAGGAAGTTCAAGTAAAATGTAAATCCAAATAATACAATTAAATTGTTAGAAAATTTGACTTCTCCGAAACTTTATTCCGATCCACGCGTGAAACTTAGATGCCTCATGACTCTTATTTAATCAAACAAACTCATCAAGAAACAACTCAAAATACAACGAATTAACCCTGTTATATATGGCTTCTCGACTTGGGTCTTCCAAAAGTCAACATGCATCCCATCTCAAACATAGAAATCCCGTACCAAATTGCGCCCAAACGTGTGGCTAATTAAGATGGAGAGAAATTAACTACGAATAGAATTGTTTCCCAGTAGACCACTAGGGGTTCTCATATCCTATGACACACACACACCTTTTGTGGCGACTTACTATGCTGTAAGTAAGTAAGTCCCAGGCTTCATAGTTAAACCATGTTATTCAGGTAAACAGACGGAAATAATCAATTCTTCCACACTAGTCGTGTGTAGGCTAAGGTTTGAATGAGTAGAGCCAGACTGACAAATTCAATGACATAGCCGGGATTTGAACTACGGATCTCCCACTCTTCGTGTGGTTGCTCTAAACACTGAATTCTGAGCTACTATGGCCAACATGCCAACATGACATTAAATTCTCCATCTGGAGAATTTCTCTATTTACAATTTAGAATTCCTCTATTTCTTGCATTTCCTCCACACACAGTACACTCCTCTCAAATATTTTAAAAACAGTGCTCCTGATTTAGAATTTGAAGCTTTCACGGCAATGATTATTAAGTAGAGCCTCTCGGGTTACCAGCCGTGCAATATTTATGAAGTTGCTTGACCTTTCGGCCATGTTTACTCTAAGGCCTTCTTCAGGAAGTGATGAGCATCCAGTTCAGGGCGGTATATATATATATATTGTGACTTTGTGGGTTCGTGAAATGAAAAGTCCAATTACACCACTCCAAAATGTGCTTTATTTCCACCGACTTACAGTTAAACTCTTGCCAATTACACAGAATTACGTGCTGCAACAATTACAATTCACCAGTTCGTCCGTTACAACTTCACTTGTACTCGCAATTACACAAACTCCGATACACATACACAGTTCGTACAGTCTTCCGTTGCACAACCCTTTCGTTCATTAACACGTCACTGACTAACACTGCCTTCTTACACCAAGAACTGTCCTCACTAACCAACTGACTGACTGACCAAACCAACAACTGACTAACCAACCCCGTCTGTCTGTAACCCTCTTTATATCGGAATATCCCGCTTTCTGGTGTTTACAGGATTGTTCTAGTAACAGAAAGATCGAGAAACAGGTGTAGAGAAAACAGGCGACACAGTCATGTTTTTTCCCTGACCACAGTCTGTCACCACCACAAGACAAACGAGGAGGAGGTGTGGCTAACCGAACCTCCCCTAACTTCCGCTGCCAGCTGCTTTCACAGGGTGTTCTAGCGCTCCCGTTACAATATATATATATATATATATCTCCAGACAGAGGGGTGGGGCAAATGGCGCTCTCCAATGGGGAACCAGTGTTCTACCATTGGTTCTGTGCAGAGTTGCTGGCCATATTGTGACTATGTGGGTTTGTGAAATTAAAAGTCCAGGTTACAAACACCAAAAATTGCTCTTTACTTCCATAGAAACACACTTTGTCAACCTTTACAGTCACTGAGTTACGTCACATACACAATACAACTTGCAAGGTCAATGACCACAACACAGCTCACACAGCTGTTCACGCATGCAAGTTCAATTAGCGACTGACTGCTCGTGGCAGGTGGTGGCTCCTTTTATAGATTACTCACTATCCGGAATGTTCTGAAAAATCAAGATGCTGCTAGAAGAAAGACGAACTCTCTAGAAATCCATCTCCTTCCCCCCACCATTTCGGTAAGCTTTTATCTCTGCACTGCACTACCCATCTCATTGAACTAGTGGCCCGCACTTTCTCGAATCAACAATGTGTTCACGACAATATTAAAACTAGTACAAAAGTGAATCGAGAAGATATTGACACATTGCTTCACTCACACTGTTTATTCACAGGACATGTTTCAAGAGCTCTTGCTCCTATCATCAGCTGATACTCGACTAGTGCAAGTTGTAGTGGTTTCCTCTTTCTCCGTTTTGTCAATAGATGGCATGATGTACTTGTCAAAGATGTCTGGTGGTGGAGTTTCAAATTTCATGACTCTATGACGATTTTTGTTGATGAAGATTTTTTCCCATACGGAAAGGTCTATGGGGTGATTAACATATTTTATTAGAGATGTTTCCAAGTTGATGTCATGTCTAGTATTCAAAAAATGAAAAGCCACTGCTGATTTTTCTGTGTCACCATTTTTAATGTTTCTTAGATGTTCTTTAGTTCTGATGTTAATATTTCTTTTTGTTTTTCCTATATAAATTTTAGGGCAAGTTTCACATTTGATCTCATAGATTCCTGGTTTTTCTTTGGTAGTGATTGAATTTTTGGGAGGGCCTTTTAACAAATTTCTGATATTAAACCTATTTTGAGGTGCAAGACTTATGTTGTGTTTTGAGAAGATTTTTTGGAATTTATTATAGGCTGATGGATGGAAGGTGAATTTTTTAAAAAGTTTTTTCTCTTTTTCTCCTGTAGGTTCTAGGGTGGTGGTTTCTTTTATTTTCTTAGCTTTGTTGAGTCTGTTAACTGTTTTGTCTACTAAATTTGGGTTGAAACCGTTGGATATAGCTACTTTTTTTATGTGTAGGTATTCTTCTTGATAATCTTCTCTGTTTAGTGGAAAGTTGATCATCCGAAAGATTAAACTGTTGAAAATGGCATGTTGGTGTTGTTTTGGGTTGAAACTACTGTTCTTGATGTAATTATCTGTGTGTGTCGGTTTCCTGTAAATACCAAAGGTGAGTTTGTTGTTCATTTTTTTGATCTTGATGTCCAAAAAGGGGAGCACACAATCCTCTTCTGTTTCCAATGTAAATTTTATAGCTGGATTTTGTATATTCAAAAGTTTAAGACTATCTTGTATGAGTTTTTTAGGTACTATTGCAAAAATGTCGTCAACATAGCGATACCACACTTTAAAATAATTTGGAAAAGTTTTTGTGATATGTGTTTCAAAAGCACTCATAAATAAATCTGCCAAGAAGGGAGACAATGGGTTGCCCATAGCTAGGCCTGTTTTTTGTTTATAGATCTGTCCATTAAAGGTGAAAAAATTTTGATTGATACAAATTTCTGTAAGTTGTGAAAGTTCTTCTATTTCTTCAGATGTTATTTGTATTGATTCCAGCCATTTTTTGAGAAGTGGAATAAGCTCATTGGTAGGTATACTTGGATATAAAGAAATGACGTCAAAGGAAACTAAAGCATCTGTAGAGTTGATCTTTGTGTCTTTCAGGAGATTTAACAATTCAAACGAGTTTTTGATACTTAAATTTTCAAATTTTGTGAAGGATCTGAAGATATGAACCAGCCATTTTGATAGTTGGTAAGTGGGTGCATCAATGTTATTAATTATTGGTCTGAGGGTAATTTCAGGTTTATGTATTTTGGGTAAACCATATATGTATGGTGTTTTTGGATTGTCTATTTTATTGTTCAATTTATCTCTTTTAGTCATGATTTTACTGTTTTTAATTGCTAATTCCACAGATTTGCATGCTTTCTCTAATGGATTGTACTAATTTGTGCTTCACTGTCCCTACGCTTCTTCCAAGTTTATACTTTGAATATTAAAACTATTTCTTGTCCATGATATACTCAGACCTAGGCCATTGTCTCTATTAAAGTTGTTTGATTGTGATTTAACTTTATAGCTTCTTTTATAAGTCTGTTGTAATATCGGTCACTATGGTGTAAGACCGTAGACTCATCAAATAATATATATATATATAATGCTCATCACTTCCTGAAGAAGGCCATGGAGTAAACCTTGCCGAAAGTTCGAGCAACTTTATAAATACTGCATGGCTGGTAACCTGAGAAGCTCTACTTAATAGAGCTCCTGATTGCATCCAAGCAAATCCCTCTCAAATTTATCCACATCTCTCTTCTCCCAAAACTTTTTAACTGTCTTATATGGTTTTAAAAGTAGCTCTCATCTTCAAAACTAGCCATTTACAGTAAATTATAAATAAATGTACCTGCAATACTCATTGAATGTGAGAACGTAGCATTTATCCTCAATGCATGCCACGCTGTTAATATCTTTGTGTTTTGAGGCAAATATCTCGTCTTCCATATCGTCAGGTCTGCGGCCGTGGTCTGTGTGTTCGGGCCTGTAGTACCATAGCAGAGATACCATCATTTCACCTAAACATACAACAATAATTCTTAAAGGATATCAATATAAATACATAAAGGTTTACAATCATACATGTGTGTCTTGTGTCACGGTATACAGTCACTTGTTTTCAGGCTTTAAACTGACCAAACAGATACGCAATTTAAGTAAGACTCACAAATACAAGTATTGTTGAATGTCTCAAATGATAGATTTTGTGTGAAATCCAGAATGCTTATCAGAAATAAAAAATGCACATCTTGTCATTATAATAAACATAAGTGGCATTACTAGAGTTGGGTAATACAAAAGGAGGGGTAATAATAGACAGAAAATTGAAATTCTGGTATAAGTGTATTAAAGGGCAGAAAGGGGAATTATTGAATTTGTGCATGAAGCAACAGAAAAGCATTAAGAACACAAACAGTTGATGGTCGGAATTGGAAAGAATTATATTCAAGATAGGCATGGGAGATCTATGGAGAGCAGAGGAGACAAATCATAGTGGTTTTTGGAAGGAAGTGAGAACTAGAGTACAAGACATAGATAGGCAAGAGATATGGGAAAGTAAAGAAAACTTTGAAATTTTATAAGCAATTAACGACAGAATGGGGCGGGGAAAAATATATAGATCAATGTTACAAAACTGGAAGAGAAGGCATAGCATGGATGAGAGTAGGAATAATATATCTAAAAGGGTTGAGAAGTAATGAGGTAGGGATATGTGAATTTTGTGGAGATGAAGAGAGCACTGTTCATTGTAAGGAGCTAACAAATTACAAGAGAAAAATATGTGACAGTGTGAGCAAAGAGGTAGTGACGTTACACATGCTAACGGGGATGGGAGAAAAGAAAAATAGATGTATAGGAGATTTCTTATATATGATAAGAGAAAAGTGGATTAGGGTAAAAGAAGTAAAGGTCAGGAAGAAATGACATCAAGCTGCTCAGGAAAACCAGAGGCTTATAACCAGAGGACCTGAGAAAGCCAGTAAATCTTAGGTCAGCTATTCCATGTATTTGTACAGGATATATAATAAGTGCATGTTCGATGTTAAAGTCTTGTAGTGAAAGTGTAATAATGATGATGATGATGATGATGATGATGATGATGTGTATAAGGGTGCTCAACTGCGGCGGTTATCAGCGCAGTGAAAGTGTAATGGAAACTGTACAAATAAATATCATATCATCCAAGAATAGTCTTCAGAAATCTACACATCAAATCACTATTCCAATTTAAAATACAACTAACAACTTTCTCAATTTAATTTCAAACATGTCTGAGTTAACAGTCCTATAATTTTAGCTATGTATTTTGATACCAAAATTATGATCCAGTGAATAAATTAATACTTAAATAAAATATGAATAATCCGTGTATTTGTGTTAAAGTTAAGAAGTTATAGATTTGGCGATAGATGAGTACAGTTTGGCTCGGTGTACGATGACATTAAGTACGGTACTTAGCAAGGGCTGGTTTTCAGGCAAATTTGTAGTAGTATTTTGGTAGGTTACATTAGTGAGGGCTGAAACTATCCAAAGCTGCCAGATTATGTTTGGCAGGCCGGCTTGAAATTCTTGGAACATGTGAGAGGATTTCTTAGAAATCAAAAGTGTGATTTTAATGTACCAATGAAATGGCAACATCGTATTAGAATTTTAGTTAATTGATGGAAATTAATCATTTCTTCACACTAGCCATGTATAGGCTAAGGTTTAGGATAGAGTCAAAAAATTCAGCCATAGCCGGGTTTTGAACCACAGATCTCCTCGTTTCCGTCCAGTCGCTCTAACCCATTGAGCTACCATGGCCAATTTGCCATCATGACATTAAATTCTCCATTTGACTTGTATATTTCCCCAGTAGAACACTAGGGGCTCTCGCATTTGAGATACACTGTTTGTGGCGACTTACTATCCTAAGTACTTGAGTCCCAGGCTTCATCATTGAACTCTTATTATTTTAGTTAATTGATGGAAGTTAATCATTTCTTCACACTAGCCATGTATAGGCTAAGATCTTTGATAGAGTCAACATAGCTAGTGTGAAGAAATGATTTAATTTCCATCAATTAACTAAAATAATAAGAGTTAAATGATGAAGCCTGGGACTCAAGTACTTAGGATAGTAAGTCGCCACAAAGTGTATCTCAAATGCGAGAGCCCCTATAGTTTACCAGGAAAATAAAAGAGTCAAATGGAGAATTTAATGTCAGGACCGCATGTTGGCCGTGGTAGGTCAATGGGTTAGAGTGACTGGACAGAAACCAGGAGATCTGTGGTTCAAATCCCAGCCATGGCATTGAATTTTTCATGTTGACTCTATCACATTAGAAGTTAGTACAGGGGGTCTTATAGTTATTAGCAAAATGGGATAATATTGAAGCTGAGTAACCCATTCTGGATACAATCTTAGACACTTTTAGTCAGATCACCAGTGGAACATGACATAGCTGCATTAGGCATCATTCTTGTCATTGCTTGATATGTGTCGTACTGTTCACATTACCGTTTTCATTCTGCCTGTTTGGTCAGTTCAAGGCCTACAAAATAAATATAGAGTAATCCAATTTCCATTAATGTATAGAATATTCAAAAGTTTATTTAATCATAATAATTTTACAATTTGCAAATTTATTTCAAGACATTCAAGTGTTTCAAACAATGAAATTGTGATCGGAAGCATGAGTTTCATACAGTGACAATCTAATACCAAATGGTAGAAAAGATAAATGCTACATACAAGAGTGGGTCAAAAAGGAATGCCTCCTATTTTTAATTTTCCTTAAATAAGTAAGTTATGTAAAAACTTTAATTTGGTGCAATTCCTCAAATCTTCTTCTCCAATCCCCTGCAGTAGTAACTTCCTAAATCAACAGGTGGCAGCTCTGCATCCTCCTGCAAAATGGCTGACATCGACATTCGTATTAGACAGCGTTCTGTGATTGAATTTTTGACTGCGGAAGGTGAAACGCCAATTCGCATTCACGAAAGGCTAAACAATGTGTATGGTGATGCGACGGTGGATGTCAGCACTGTTAGACGATGGGTTCGTCGCTGTAACGAAGCTGAAGGGCAAACACCATTGGCAGATGAAAAGCAAAGCGGCAGGCCGGTGACATGCAATATTCAGTGAGTCGATGACATCATTCGTGGTGATTGCCGGGTAACAACAGGTGAATTGTGTCGCATTACCTCCCTCAGTAAAGGCAGTGTGATGACGATTATTCATCAACTGGGTTACTCAACAGTTTGTTCACGTTGGGTACCGCTCAAAACAAAGACACAAGGAAAACAAGAGCCTCCCAAAATTTGCAGCGCTTCAATTTGGAGGGAGAGGAGTTTCTGGAAAAAATTAATACTGGAGACGAAACATGGGTTCATTTTTTTGAACCTGAATCAAAGAGACAGTCAATGGAATGGCATCACACGTCACCAAAGAAAAACCAAATTCAAAACTCAGCAGTCAGCAGGGAAAGTTATGGTGACAGTGTTTTGGGATGCAGAGGGTGTGCTTATGATTGATTTTTTGGAGCAGGGATGCCAAATTATGTCCAATACGTTAGAGCTCTCAAAAAGCTGAAAGTACATCTTCGCCGAGTTTGCCCAACAAAAACTATGGCGGATGTTCTTCTTTTGAATGACAATGCAGGACCACACACCAGCCGTTACACCACTGCAGAAATTCAGAAATTGGGATGGCAAGTCTTACCTCACTGACCTGGCACCATCAGACTTCCATCTGTTCGGGCCACTAAAGGAAGCTCATCGTGGGATTCATTTTGAAGATGAGGAGGCTGTGAAAACGTCCGTGCGTCAATGGCTTAGGAAGCAAGACCGTGTGTTTTACCACACTGGAATACATGTCCTAGTTGAAAGGTGGACCAAAACTAAGGAAAAGGACGGAGATTATATTGAATAGTGATAAATTAATTGTCAATGTTGTAGTTTTCAAGCTATGTAAATTGGATTCAATTTTCTTGGCAATTAAAAGACAAAAAGAAAAAAAGTAGGCATTACTTTTTGACCCACCCTCGTATTTATGATTTGTGAGGATACCTTACGTGATAGAGAAAAATGAACAGCATCATTCAGTTTAGTATACCAAAATTATAAAGTTCTTGCAGATTACAAACTGGAAAACAAAAGTTATATTTTGCAGGACAGTCTTATTTTATGCTATATTCATTATTAATATATTAATATTATAGCCATAAAATGTTCCTACATCATATATTATACATATGATGATGTCAAACTTAATATTTATATGATTTTTCAGTTATACAAAGGCTGATCAACAAAGACTGAGGGTGAATTTTTTTCACATATGTTTATTAAGCAATTCAATGTTTCCATGATCTTTAACAAAGTAATCCTTCCTACTTCAATGCACTTTTTATAGCATCTCTGCCAGTCCTTGAACACGTGTTGCAGACTACTCTTTGTCAGGTCCTTGAGAATCGCCTCACTTTTCTTGAGCACTGCTTCAGAGTTCTCAAATCGAATACCCCTAAGCTTCGATTATCACCAGTTATGAGTCATGGGTGCATCATTATGATCCTGAAGGAAAACAAGCCAGCACAGTGTGGAAATCGCCAGGTTCTCCAACATCAAAAAAGGCAAAAGTTGCTCTATCACCAGGGAAAGTGATGGTGATCACATTTTTTGACTGTAATGAACTGATTTACCAGTATGCAGTTCCCACTCACACTACTGTTACAGCAGCATACTACACCTCAGTATTGGCTACACTGAGAAAGCACATTGCAAAGAAACGACCAGAGCTTTCTTGGATGGGTGGTGACTTTATCATGACAATGCACGGCCTCACGTCACATGCAGTTCCCCCTCACACTACTGTTACAGCAGCATACTACACGTCAGTATTGGCTACACTGAGGAAGCACATTATGACCAGAGCTTTCTCAGACTGGGTGGCGACTTCATCATGACAATGCATTACCTCACGTCGCTTGCAGTTCCCCCTCACACTACTGTTACAGCAGCATACTACACATCAGTATTGGCTACACTGAGGAAGCACATTATGACCAGAGCTTTCTCAGACTGGGTGGCGACTTCATCATGACAATGCACGGCCTCACGTCACATGCAGTTCCCCCTCACACTACTGTTACAGCAGCATACTACACGTCAGTATTGGCTACACTGAGGAAGCACATTATGACCAGAGCTTTCTCAGACTGGGTGGCGACTTCATCATGACAATGCACGGCCTCACGTCACATGCAGTTCCCCCTCACACTACTGTTACAGCAGCATACTACACATCAGTATTGGCTACACTGAGGAAGCACATTATGACCAGAGCTTTCTCAGACTGGGTGGCGACTTCATCATGACAATGCATTACCTCACGTCGCTTGCAGTTCCCACTCACACTACTGTTACAGCAGCATACTACACGTCAGTATTGGCTACACTGAGGAAGCACATTATGACCAGAGCTTTTTCAGACTGGGTGGCGACTTCATCATGACAATGCATTACCTCACGTCGCTTGCAGTTCCCCCTCACACTACTGTTACAGCAGCATACTACACGTCAGTATTGGCTACACTGAGGAAGCACATTGCAAAGGAACGACTAGAGCTTTCTCAGACTGAGTGGCGACTTCATCATGACAATGCACGGCCTCACATCACATGCAGTTCCCCCTCACACTACTGTTACAGCAGCATACTACACATTAGTATTGGCTACACTGAGGAAGCACATTACGACCAGAGCTTTCTCAGACTGGGTGGCGACTTCATCATGACAATGCATGGCCTCACGTCGCTTGCAGTTCCCCCTCACACTACTGTTACAGCAGCATACTACACGTCAGTATTGGCTACACTGAGGAAGCACATTACAAAGAAACGACCAGAGCTTTCTCGGACTGGGTGGTGACTTCATTATGACAATGCATGGCCTCACATCGCATGCAGTTCCCCTCACACTACTGTTACAGCAGCATACTACACGTCAGTATTGGCTACACTGAGGAAGCACATTACAAAGAAACGACCAGAGCTTTCTCGGACTGGGTGACGACTTCATCGTGACAATGCACGGCCTTACGTCGCATGCAGATCCGCCTCACACTACTGTTACAGCAGCATACTACACGTCAGTATTGGCTACACTGAGGAAGCACATTACAAAGAAACGACCAGAGCTTTCTCGGACTGGGTGGTGACTTCATTATGACAATGCATGGCCTCACATCGCATGCAGTTCCCCTCACACTACTGTTACAGCAGCATACTACACGTCAGTATTGGCTACACTGAGGAAGCACATTACAAAGAAACAACCAGAGCTTTCTCGGACTGGGTGGCGACTTCATCATGACAATGCATTACCTCACGTCGCTTGCAGTTCCCCCTCACACTACTGTTACAGCAGCATACTACACGTCAGTATTGGCTACACTGAGGAAACACATTACAAAGAAATGACCAGAGCTTTCTCGGACTGGGTGGTGACTTCATCATGACAATGTATGGCCTCACGTCGCATGCAGTTCCCTCTCACACTACTGTTACAGCAGCATACTACACGTCAGTATTGGCTACACTGAGAAAGCACATTGCAAAGAAACGACCAGAGCTTTCTCGGTCTAGGTGGTGACTTTATCATGACAATGCAAGGTCTCTCGCCATGAAGTTCCCCCTCACACTACTGTTACAGCAGCATACTACACATCAGTATTGGCTACACTGAGGAAACACATTACAAAGAAACGACCAGAGCTTTCTCGGACTGGGTGGTGACTTCATCATGACAATGTATGGCCTCACGTCGCATGCAGTTCCCGCTCACACTACTGTTAAAGCAGCATACTACACATCAGTATTGGCTACACTGAGGAAGCACATTACAAAGAAACAACCAGAGCTTTCTCGGACTGGGTGGCGACTTCATCATGACAATGCACGGACTTACGTCGCAAATCAAGTCATGCAGTTTCTGGCTCGATTCAACATTACCTGTGTACCACATCCCCTTTATAGCCCCAATCTTGCAGCCTGTGACTTTTTTTATTCCCGTCACTAAAGGCAAAGCTTAGGGGTATTTGATTTGAGAACTCTGAAGCAGTGCTCAAGAAAAGTGAGACAATTCTCAAGGACGTGACAAAGAATGGTCTGCAGCACGTGTTCAAGCACTGGCAGAGACGCTATTAAAAGTGCATTGACGGAGTAGAGAAATACTTTGAGAAATATCATGTAAACATTGAATTGTAGTAATAAACATCAGTCCCAGTCTTTGTTGATCAGCCCTTGTATATGCATGCACATTTCCTAATGTTTAGGTAACAAAAATCCACTCCCTAGTAACAACCAATGTTAACCATCTGGCAGTTTGAACCATTACTCAAAAATATCTGTTTGTGTGTACTGCAATGTATTTTGTGTAAATGTTTTGTGTACTGATGCACATAATGACTAAGAGTGAGACACTTTACAAACACAACTACACACAATCTCACCATCTTCAGGATTCTCCCACAGAGCTGCTACCTTGGCCACGAAGGGGAGATCTGTCTTCCTGGGGCCTGATTTGAGAAGGATACAATCCCGTGGACAGATCACGTCCCCTTCTTCGTGTCTCATCAGTGGGTAGCACTTACGTATCACCGAAACATCATCACTCTGCGATAGGCAGACACAATTCCAAGTCAGGTTTACATACAGTACACACTTTCTCTCTAAGGCGCCATTCACAGTGAAAATAAAGTATATTTACATTAAGACATACAACTTAACATGATATGTTATCACATGCAGCAGCCAGAATGTTAAATAGCTCATCTAACATGGAAGTCTCAAATCTAATATCTACAAAACAGATTATGTACTTGTATCAAAATGAACAACAGCTGACAAATCAGTTGAGGGCAACCCATTGGCAAAAGTACTAAAATGCACAATTCTTGATCTATCAACTTGACAAACTTTTGTTATAACTAAAGACTGGAGGCGGGTGCGTTTTTCCATGAGTATACTGTACATGGACTGTACTGTTATTGCTTATGCATGTGAATAAATGCAGGTAGGTACAGCGGGACCATGACAACTGCCTCACTGCAACACAACTTATGAACATACACTAGTTCAAAATGTTAACACACACAAATTTCTAGGTCTTGAGGTAGACAACTGTTTAAAATAGACAGAACACATAGATTGTGTATGTAATGTTATCAGTAAATTAATATATTTACTGAGATATTTCCAAAATTATGGTGATGTTCAAATGCTGAAATTGATATACTTTGGATGTATATATCCTTATCTAACATATGGTATATAAATATAGGGGGGGGGGGGTGCTGCTAAAACCAAGATGAATAAACTTTCTTTTTATTTTGAAAAAGAAAAGCATCAGATGACAATGCGGGAATCATGCAGAACTGCTTTTATCAATAATAATCTTTTAACCATTTATTCTCTGTATGTTTATAGAACCATACGGTATATAAGAAAACAACCATTAATAAGAAACAGTCAAGTACACAACCATAACACAAGAAATAACTTTAACCTCTTTAGATCAAATACAAGTTTCATGGAAAAGGATGTCAATACAAGAGTAGCAACCTTATTTAGCTTTAAAAAATTTGGTTAACACCTCAAAAACATATTTTAAATATAAGTTAAAAGAGTATTTAATTAATAAATGTTTGTATAATTTAGATGAATTATAGCCAGTGTATTAAGTATATGACTTGTTCAATGTCAACTGTGTAATGTACAAATTTTTTCTTTAGTATTATTTCTGTAATTTTTTTTTTTGTTTGTTGACAATGCGCTATTAATTACTTTGTAATTTTTACAGCAGATAATAAAAATGAATAAATGAACATCATACACTATGCACTTAAATGCTTATAGATACTGCTATTTATTAAATATAATATTGTCACAGAATGCATTACATTGGGCTGCAATATATATTTGTAAATTATAAAATGTGAAATTTTGACACCTATCACAGAGGTAGTTTTTAAACAGTGAAGAACTTACTATGCTGTAAGTACTTTAAGGCCTGGGCTTTATTAATGAAAATTAAATAAACTTAAAAACAGAATTGACTGCACTTGTATAGTGCATCCTACTCACAGCTAGTGTGAAAGAACACTTAATTTCCATTAAAAAATCTCGTATTTATCAATTTAAGTGTTTCGATTGTGATAAAGTTTATATTGGTAAGACAAAACGTAATTTAGAAACCAGAACAAAAGAACATTTTCCTAACATTAAGTACAAAAAGAGTGATAAATTGGCCGTAGCAGATCATTTTTGGTCATTTAACCATGAAATAAATCCTGAAGTTAAATTATTAAAACAATTAAATGGTCAGATAGATTTAATGGTTTTGCAAAAATTATTTATTTTAAAAATAAACATTGCGTTATGGATTTTGAAATACCAGCAGTCGATTCTGTTTTTAAGTTTATTTCATTTTTATATTTTGGTAGTACTGGCAAAAACATAGTGACATCTAGTGATTGTAATGTTGACAATGAGGTTATTTGAGCTGATAATGTAAATGAGCATTCACAAAATCACGATCCTCATCAATTAATAACAACATTTTCATTTTTTTCTTTTAAAATAACTGAATTTTTGTGTTACAAATTATTATATTTGTATAGTACTGTTCACCACTATCAGGCAAAATGTATATGTGTTGTCTTAAAGAATGCCAAACTCACAAAAATACTACATATACAATCACAATTTGTTTTGCTGCTACTTTATAGATATTGCATTATTTGCAACATACGATATGCAAAAACTCAGCAACTCCAACACATATAGATGGAGACAGCAGAGTAATTTGTGATAAAAATTGCTTTCTGATTGGCTAGTACACACAAACATAAAAGTTTGGAGCTTGCACACTTCTATGTTTATATACAATATACATGATTTAATTTTTAAATTTATGGTTAATTTTCATTGTTAATAAAACTTAATAGGCGTAAAGTTGTAACCATTTACCAAGAACAGAACCAAGGAGGCCACAGTAAGAAAAAATTAATTACAGCAAAGTGTTAATTAAAAGCAAACATTCAATTAAGTGAATCAAAAGCGATTTGTAAACAAAAGGCCAAAGTTAATTCCTCTACAGAGTGTGCAGAACTCAATAAACAATATTAAATTATAGATTAGTCATATATTTTACACATCAGCTTCACTTATGTACCTATATTGAGGACATGTTTCAGAAACTATCGTTCGCGTCATCGGCTTTAATGTGACTAAAGCTTGATTCAGTGGTGTGGGTAGTTCTGGAGTTGCTGCTGCCATCTATTGATTTTGTGATGAATATAAATGTGGGGTTGTCTTCTAGCAGGATTTCGAAGTTTATTAGTTGGTTTTTATGCTATTCTATGTATATACTCTCTAAGTGGGAATATTGTGGAGCTCAGCTTTTGTTGCTATTAGAGGATTGTCCAGTGTTATCTCGGGTGGTCACATGCCATGCGCGGTACTTGATAATGCCCGAAGCAGCATTCTGTGGGATTATATTTCCCTAGAGATCTAATGAGGGTGCTTTGATGTTGTGCTGACTTTTCGTATACTTCTTGGCCCAGCACCTAATTTCATCCTCCACATAAGGGAGAGAAGAGGCTTCATGAAGCAGTCACACAAGAAAATAACAGCCAACACAGTAGATGGAACGGACTCCCCTATTCTCTGCCATTTGGAGGTATCGTAGCCAGCTGTGTGCAGCCATGCACCAGATCTCGCAGCTGTACAGTATTAGAGGAATGATGAGGGCATAGAAGAGGTGTAACTTTAGGCAAACAGGCATCCCAGAGCTCAGCATGGGATACAATGAGGCAATTGCCCCCTGCACCCTCGCAGAAACACCCTGAATGTGTTCATGAAAAGTTAGACCCCTATCCAGCATGACACTTAGATAAGTGATGGAACTTCTCCTAGCAATTCTATGGCCTCTAAAGGTGAATGTGGGGCAGTTGTCGGGGATATGCCATTTGGTAAATAGAATTGCGTGACTCTTCTCTGGATTAATAGACATTCACCAGTGTGTACACAACTCTTGGACGAGGTGGGGTTGTTTCTAATAGGGTTGAAGGCTCTGTACAGGTGTTTTTCTGTGCAGAAAAGTAGAACATCATCAGCAAACTGGGCCATTTTGACATTCAGCTGGTTAGAGAACTCCTTGGATTTCATGTCCAATTTAAATCTCAAGGCGAATGCATAATCAAACTTGGAAAAATTATGAAACATTTTTTTCAGTTATTATTCTTACAGTTTAAAATATCATGCTGAATTACTATGCTTTTAATATAAATTACTTTTAAAGACCCCCAATAGCCCTTTAGGTCTTGAATCATGGCGCTGAAGAGGTAATTGAAGAACAGCATGTGGCTACGTTCTGAGTATAGGACTGGACTGCACTGTGCTATGGAGGGGATTCAGCATGGAGTTTCAGTCTTGGTCTACTATAGCTATGCCCCAAGTAGGACACCCCTGGGAGGAAGGATGAGGCAACAGGAGACAGAGGGCTGACGTCCCAAGGAGCTCTAGCAGTGCAGATGGCCTACTACTGATCATATGGAAATTCTCCGGAAGGCCATACAGCCAGCATCCCACCCAATGTGGCCGTGAAACGGCCCCCAACCAGGACCACACACCTTCCCAAGTTTTTACCAGGAGCATGTCATCTTGCCATGCAATTGGATTTAAGGATGCTCAACTACAAGGTCATCAGTGCCCTTGATAGCCAATGGGGTTAAAATCGATCTAAAAGGTTAAAAATGACAGTTAAATAAAATCAAGATAACGGTATCTCAAATACTAAAAGAAAGCTTAAAACCATAAAAAGATTAAAATTCCAAATTAATGGGTCCTATATTCTAAAATTTAAATTTAAATCTAAAACCTTGGCTACCGCTTGCTCATTGTCTGCCAGGGTCTCCGCCATGCTGGCAGAAATGAACCACACAGCGGAAGTGATTCTGGGGCCCTACTTAATAAAAAATTATGACTAAAATAGCAGTGACTAATACGCGGCCGAGCCAAAATCACTTCCTCCTGCCGGGATAATCGACAGAAGGTCGCCCAGTGAATCGGAAGCTCCTTCACGGTCCTGAGCTTGTTGTCACGCAGAGCAGACCACTAATCATGCCAGCTGGAGAGAGTCGCTATACGGACAACAAACCTGAAGTCTTCCGTGGTGGCTAAAGGGAAGGTAACACCAGGTGCTATGGCGGCCATCTTAGCTGCCGAATCTGCCATTTCATTACCCTGCTAGCCAACGTGACCAGGAACCCATGCACAAACCATGCTAATGCCAGAAACATGTAAGACGTGGAGGGCATTCCAGATACACTGTGCCAGGGGATGGTGGGTGTACAGCTCACGAAGGCTCTGAAGAGCTGGGTCAGGTAGGTTGGCGATAGGAATTGAACCCGGACCTCTCAAATGTGGGTAAGATACAAAACGGCCAGAACTATCCTACTCGGTTCTGGGTATTGTACTGGTGTTCAGTTGAGGAGCTGCAATAAGCAGTGATCCTGATTTCATGAACCAACTTTCTGAATGTATCACTTGGATGATCTATTACACTATTATTCGGAAGTGGATGTAAGGCTCTTCACAGGCCTGAGTGCCACATAATTTATTTTAAGTTATTTAGACAAACTATGTATTTTCAAATTATTGCTTATTTTCCTTAGCACTTTTCACTATTAAAAATGAAGCAGCTAATGGATATATACAAATATAACAATTCGTAACTTAAAACTTCAATTATAAGAAATGATAAGAAATTACAGTTAATGATGTTTCTACCCTTAAATAGATAAAAGACTATTATAATTTAAAAAAATTTACTTACCATCCTTGGGTTAATATATATTTTCAAAAATTTGTAAAGAGTTTGGTATAACTTTAGTTCCTCAAAATAAATATAGTATTACAAATGTATTGCATTTCTCTAAAAAAGATAAAATACCTAATAATAAAAAATCTGATATTTATCAGTTTAATTGTTTAGATTGTGATAAAGTATATATTGGAAAGACAAAACGTAATTTAGAAACCAGAACAAAAGAACATTTTCGTAACATTAAGTATAAACAAACTGATAAATCGGCCGTAGCACATAATTTTTGTTCATTTAACCATGAAACAAATCCTGAAGTTAAATTATTAAAACAATTAAATGGTCTGATAGATTTAATGGTTTGGGAAAAGATATTTATTTTAAAAAATAAACATTGCGTAATACATTTTGAAATACCCACAGTTGATTCTGTTTTTAAATTTGTTTTATTTTCAGATTTTGGTAGTACTAACAAGAACATATTAACATCTAGTGTTCGTAACGATGACGACAGCTTTCTTGGTTTTGGCTGAGGATGTGTAAGAGTTTCCATGAAATTGCGATCCCAATGCATTTATTGTCAATAGACTGCAAAGCAGTTTCTGACATTGTCAATTACAATTTCAATATATATATATATATATATATATAACTTACAATACAAATCTTTACAATAAGCTACCTGAATCTATAAAAAAGATTGAATCACAACATCAATTTAAGAAATTGTTATTAAACTTCCTTAGAGCCAATAGCTTCTACAGCGTGGATGAATTTTTAAATTTGTAAATATTTAGTTAGCTACCTTAATTATAAATATTGTACTTAGTTTTTAGTTCTTAGTTTTTAATTTGACGTGTCCTATAACATGTACATGTTTTAATGGATGAATCAATAAATCAAATCAAATCAAATCAAATCAAATGCCAATAGAATTACAATTCATCAATCGTGTACAATGCCTTATTTATTAGGTAAACCTTAAGCCCCTTTTTAAAAGTATTTTCTGACATAGCTTGCTTTACAGAATTCGGGAGTTTATTGTATAAAATCAGTGCCATTATGTTTGGATCTTTAATACTACTATTTATTCAAAAACCCTGTCTAAAAATATCATTGTAGTGTCGTGTGTTATAATTATGCATATCCCTATTTCTCAAGTTATCCTTTCCCAATCCATATATCATTACCCTATATACATATAATGAAAATATTGTAGAAATTTGTTTTTTCCTGAAATACTACTTACAAGAATCCCTATAGTTTAGATGATACATTATTCTAACTGCTTTCTTTTGTAATTTTAGTAATCTTTCCATATTTGATTTTGCACTACATCCCCAAATTTCAATTCCATATACTAGAGGAGAAAATATGACACCATAGTAGGTAATTTTTTATTCTCTTTCCTCTAGTAGATTAGAAAAGTGCCTAAGCAAGTACTATGACTTATTGATTTTCCCACACATGCACTGAATATGTTCCGATCATGTTAGTTTTTTATCTATTATAATACCTAGAAATTTATGTTTATTTGTAACATGTATACTGTAATCTGATAATATTATAGAGTCCTGTTTATTATTTAAATTCCTTAAATTAAACTAATGATCTCGAACAATTTATAAGAAAAGTGTCATTATTTCTTATAAGATAAGTGAAATTTCAATTTACAAATTATTATATTTGTATATTTTTGTTTGCTTCACTGTTAATTGCTTCATATTTTACGTATTAAATAGTGTATATTTAAATATAGAAAATAAAAATATTATAGATATAGTGACTAAATTAACAGTTAAATCAATATAATGTACAATCAATAGTAACAAATAAGAATATTTTAACATATGTAAATTTGTAATTCATATAGAATCACTGTAAATGTTATACATAAGTATTATTAGAATGTCTGTTCTTTTCTGATTTGTAAAATATGTATATTTCTGACATGTCCCATATCACGTATTTGTTCAGTTGGAAGATTAATAAATAAATAAATCTTGATGCAGCTATAACTGCCAACCTGTATGCCAGCTTCATGACCATGGTTATGCAGAGTTGTCCTTTTTTTTTATTATTATTTTATTTTAAATTTACACTCTCCAATGTAGATGAAATGGTGCTCAAAAGAGTCTAGGGTCTGAAGAGCTTAGAGTTATGTGACATTCATCTTTCAAGACAAGGGAAAAACCTTATCACTCAGACCGAAACTTGAACTGCAAATCTTCTGAACGTGAAGCAGATATACTACCACCTATGCTACAGAGGTGGTCAATCATCCAACCGATATGAGGAGGTGATGGATGGGCAACACCTATCCCAGCTCTCTTGGCAAGGATCATGACTATTCAATGGCATTGGTTCAATACCCAGGACTGAAAAATTCCCACTCCCATGGGTGAGACCCATCCTGGGCCCTTCCCACAGCCGAGATGCAGAGCTAGAGCTCACTGTGCCATGGTACAGTATTGAATAATTAGGTCATCTATTAGATTAAACAACCAATACAGTTTTATGATAAGATATAAAAAATTTTTACAAAATTTTAAGTTAAACTGTACAATATGCGTTAAAGAATCTAAAATTTATCAAATTGAATTATTAAAGATTTAGTTATGATTATTTAAAATTAATTACAGAAAAGTAAATGGTTTAAAACAAATTAACTAAATGCACATTTAGGTTCAGAGACAGAGGCTGGTTACAAGTAGTTAGATGTTTAAAATTGGTTGAGGTTAAAGGCAAACAGATGCCAACCAGCACTTGCTGGTTTTCAGTAGTAGTAGTAGTGTGAAAACTGTTGTTTCTCAAAATCTGATTAAAATACCACATATTTAAGTTATTTTAAAGAAAATGACAAATCAGTGGTGGACATATTCAGATGTGTAGGTTCAGTTTCCTTGGAGAAGGCTGCGATGTGTGAGAAGCACTAACCTACTCCGAGAAGGTTCCTTGTCCACTGAGATTGCAAACAAAACATTTATCTCCAGAGAACCATAAAAAGACAGTCTGGAAATAAGTTCCAGTCATAAAACCCTTTCTACTTACAAATGTCTACCTTGTTTAATATTTACTGGATAACACATATACGAGAGTGGTCTGAAACGTTTCGGAACTAATAAAGATACAAGACTGTTTTAGAAATTTTTATTTTTTTTATTTTTCAACATAGTCTCTTTGAAACTACACACTTCTCCCAGCGATGCTCCCATCTCTGTAACTCGTCCAAATAGTACTCAGCGTTTTTCAACATAGTCTCCTTGTAACTCTACACACTTCTCCCAGCGATGCTCCCATCTCTGTAACACGTCCAAATAGTACTCGACGTTTTTCAACATAGTCTCCTTGTAACTCTACACACTTCTCCCAGCGATGCTCCCATCTCTGTAACCCGTCCAAATAGTACTCGGCACTTTTCTCTGCAAAATAATTGTTCACAAAGGTGATTGCCTCCTCAGTTGACGAAAATCTCTGTCCTCCAAGCACAATTTTCAGATGAGGGAACAAAAAGAAGTCGCTTGGGGCTAGATCTGGTGAGTCAAGCAGTTTAAACCGTAATTCGTGGATTTTCGCCATTGCAACCGCTGAGGTGTGAGACGGTGCATTGTCTTGGTGAAATAGGATTTTTTTTCTGCAAATGTGGCCGTTTTTCCGCAGCCTTCAGCTAGTCAAGTAATGATGCGTAGTATGCTCCTGTAATGGTTTTTCCTTTCTGAAGATACTCAATTAAAATAACTCCATGACTAACCCAAAAAACACTCACCATCACTTTCCCAGCCAAAAAAACAGATTTTGTTTTTTAGGAGGCGGTTTTCCCTTTGCAGTCCTCCACTGTTTGGACTGTACTTTTGTTTCAGGCTTATAACGGTGTATCCAAGTTTCATCTACAGTACTTAATCGGCGCCACAACTCAGATTTATTGCTCCTAAACTGCACCAACACAGCGTTGGAAATGTTCATTCAAATACGTTTTTGGTCTAACGTGAGCAAACGTGGCACTCAACACGCGGATAACTTTCTCATATCTAAATGTTGATTTAATATGTGACAAAGATGTTCTTTTGTCATGTTCATAGCCTCTGTTATCTCTCTCACTTTAATTTGGCAGTCGTCTAGCACCATTTGGTGAACTTTGGCGATGTTTTCATCAGTAGTTGCAGATTTTGGATGTCCTGAATGTTCATCATCCACCAAGCTCTTATGGTCACGTTCAAATTCGGCTGCCCAAAATTTCACTGGGGTAAATGATTGTGCAGAGTCCCATACACAGAATCCAACTCATCTTTGACTTGCGTAGGCGTACTGCCTTTCAAAAACAAATATTTAATGACAGCTCGATACTTGATTTTGTCCATTTTTATAAAAACACTCATATCAACTCACTCAAACAACAGTTACATAACAAGTGAACGTCCAAAATAGCTGAAACTTTGGTGAGTAAGTGCCAACAGATGAACAACAAAATTCACTAGCTTTTATCAATAATAACTAAACACTAGTAACACAACTTCACTTATCTTAATTAAATCCTGGGACCAGTTTCAAAGCAAACATCTGCTTTATCCTCAGCCACTCAGCTTGACACTCACCCACTAACTCAGTTAACGGGTGAGTGTCAAGCTAAGTGGCTGAGGATAAAGCAGATGTTTGCTTTGAAACCGGTCCCAGGATTTAAATAAGATAGGTGAAGTTGTGTTACTAATGTTTAGTTATTATTGATAACCTAGTTTACTTCACTGTCAGCAGCTTCAGTTTTTTACATCACTAGCTTTTATTTACGAGTGCTGCCATCTTCATGTTGAGGTCGGAAACTTTTCAGACCACCCTTATAGGTTTTGTAAGAAGAGTTTGTTAGAGAAAGTCAAGAAGCAGATCAAATTTTAATGTTGCACTTCTAACTAAAAAGAAATTTAATGCAGTGACTGCTATGTACACATTAAAGTGAAACCATTTTAATTCAGTTATTAAGGAGTATTATTTACAACAAAGGGTTAACAATAAATAGAGTTTTTATTATTAATGTAGCATTGTTAAGTTTACATATTTATTACAATGGCCTTCAGTTTTGTTATTGTTATTTTATATGAGATATTGTTACAATTTAAGGTAGCCTAAAACAAGGACGTTTGAACAATTTAAAGCACAGTGATATAAAAATACCCAAATACAAGGGCTGTTCAATAAAGAATGACCATAATTTTTCACTGTCATAATCTTTCACACTAAAATTCAATCTTATTATATTCTGTTAATGTGAAACAAACACGCTGTAGTAGTTTCATTGTTGGTATTCCTGGTTCCCACCTGTGAGAACCAGGCAAGTTCAGACATGTTCAGTATCGCCTACCGCTGCAATGGAGATAACACTCGAAGAACAATATGCGGCTTTGAAATTCTGCTTTCGTCTCAACAAATCTTCAGTTGAGTCCTATACAATGTTACAGGAGGCCTATGGAGAGTCTGCTCTTCTCTACAGCACAGCTCGAAGGTGGTTTAAAATGTTTAAAGAGGAGAGACAATCAATTTCAAAGGAAGGTGGACCCGGTGCTCCATTCACTGCTCTTACGGAAGAAAATAGCAACACTGCTGCTGCCATTGTGAGAGAGGATCGACAAATTACCTAAGATCACTTTCTGAAATACTGAACATTTCATTGGGTGCCATCCACACGTTGGTGACAGAAAAATTACACATGAGACATGTTGATTCCCGAACAAAAGGATATTCGCATGCACGTCTGCATGCAGTTAAAGTTGATGTTAGAGGAAGATCCGGAGTTTCTTTCAAATGTAATCACTGCTGATGAAACTTGGCTATATCAGTTTGATCCTGAGAGCAAACAGCAAAGCTCAGTGTGGAAATCTCCTTCATCACCAACACCCCAAAAAAGCAAAAGTGGTGGCTTGTGCTGGGAAAGTTATGGTCATCTCATTCTTCGATATTCATGGAATGGTTTATCAACATGTTGTACATGCACACACATCAGTAACTGGACAATACTACAGGGATGTCCTGAAAACATTGCAAGTCTATATCACGCGCAAAGGACCACATTTCCGTGAAGCAGGCTGGATGCTGCACCACGATAATGCGCGGCCACATATTGCCAATGTTGTTGCTGAATATTTTGCAAAAATCAACATGAAGTGCATCCCTCACCCTCCCCATAGTCCAGATTTAGCCCCATGTGACCTTTTTCTATTTCCCATCTTGAAGAAACGCCTTCGTGGGAGGCATTATCCATCATCAGAAGCAGTGGTGAAGGCTGCAGAGGCGATTTTGAAGGATTTCTCAAAAAATGGTTTCCAGCATGTCTTTGAAGACTGACAGAAACGCTGGGACAAGTGCATCGCATTCAGGGGAAACTATTTTGAGAAGGACCATCAAAATTATGAGGATGAGTAACGGTACATTGTCAAAAAAAAAAAAAAAAAAAAAAAAAAAAAAATAATCTGATCATTCTTTATTGAACAGCCCTTGTATAGTCTTCCTCAAAGCTGACCTCTGGAAGGAGATTATAAGAGCATACAAAAAAGGAAAGCGAAAAACCCAAAAATAGTCAAATATAATATAAGTTTAGCATAGAAAATAAAGAAATATCACAGGTTTAGTACATTTTATACACACTACATTAGTAAATACATGTAAAACAAAATGTTGCTTAATGTCTGGGTGATTTTCTTACCGAGAGAAAAACCCTGTTTTCGAAAGGTTCTCCTTCGAACTTCCATCCATTGGACCATTTCGGCATCTGAAGCGTCTTCTTAGGGGCAGACCTCCTGGTCAGTGCTGCCAGAATTTGTGAAGCCTCCTGGTTGGTTTTGTCTTCAGGATCCATTTGTTGTTCTTGGGACTGTTGCAGTTTTTTGTGACCATCAGTACGAACTATCCCGCTTCCTGGCTTTTTAACCGAAGTCTTCATCAGCTCTTTCTTGCTACCTGATGATAACCTCCTGGTGGCACCAACCAATGAGCTTTTCCCCTTAGGTGGTAGGGATTCTGAATCATCGCTGGACGTTTGGTCAGATAAGGAGTCTCTTAATTGACTGCGTAGAGAATTTGTAGATCTTGATTTCTTTGATGACAGTACTTCAATGTTTTCAAGTTTCTTCTTGTGCTGGCCCTTCTTGATATCAACTGGTCCTCGACTTGAGGTGCACTGAGATGCACAGGATTTTGTTGTATCGATGCTGCTAACTGTGTCCTGTACTTTAGTGGCAGATAATTTCTGTGATGCTTTCTTCGAGCAAGGTAATGTGCCATTCACTCTTGTCTCTGATTTCTTGCGTTCAACATTCTTACTGCCCAAAGTTTTCTTGCCGACCGCTGTAACGTTTGAGCTATTGTTTCTCTTGGCACTTGCGAGAGGTTCCAAGACTGTCCGACTTTTTGCCAAAGCACTGTTCACCATTTGTTCTACTCTTTTAGGTACCTCACTTACTTTCAAGGAAACCTTTTTGGATGGTACTACACGAGAAGGATAAACTTTTGTTTGTGTATTTTGCAACTTCACAGCTTTTGTTGTGCTCTTTTTCTTTGCAGGTGCAGAAAGTTGAGGTTCTTTATTTTCTGCCAAGTCCTTGGTATCGTCTAACTTTCGCTTCCTTACCTGCTGTTTAGAATTATGTAAACTTGAATTTGATGACAAGGGCTGTGATTTTTGGGCATTTTTGCATTTTGGTTGTGATGTCGAAGTCTTAACCACCTCATCCTGTGTTTCAGTAACCGACGACGTCTTTGCAGAATCCTTTCCAGGTGCCACAGGTCCATTTGCGATTAAACCTACATTGGAAGGTTTTCTTCTTTTTGGCACAGTTGCTTCATTTTCAGTCTTTGCTGTTTCACTTTCGGGCTCGTCCAGCTTCCGTTTCCGGGGTGTAGCCTTCTCATCATTCTGGTCCACCTTCCGACAGTCTGCCACATCCTTTTCAGTTTGTGGTTTACTTACTGCTGTGTCTTTTTCCACCTCTTTTAATTCCGTTTTCACACTTTCACACACTAAATCCGAATCTAAAATCGTTACCTCATCCACTTTTGTCACAACTATGTCCGAGGAGTTTTGTTGCCGCTTCTTCCGAAATTCATGATCACACATAAGTAAAGGTACATTGTTGTCAGGTTTTGCCGTGTCTGCAGCCGGAGGTGATCTCCTCTTCTTTGACTTTGTCCTGCACACAACTGCTTCAGGTTTTGGCACAATGTTGCTTATAGCCAACAGTCGATGCCTGACCTCTTCGCTTGGCAGGGTGGTGTTGTCAGGCTTGTTTTGCAGTTCTTGTGGCACTTCCACCGAGGATTCACTGACCTTGGGTTCAGGCTTGCTAGCCTCCTGTTGACTGGACGATGACTCCCAGGATATTTCCTGGGCGTGACTAGGGTTGCGGGCTGAGGCAGTTGCCGGAGAAGGTGGGGGAGGCATACCGGCACTGCCTCGAGCAGGACTGGGAGGTCCTAGAGCTCCTGGTGGCTCCAGAGGCAGTGCCAGTGCAACAGGTGGAAGCGGCAACTGGTGGAAGGAAGCACCTGACTCCTGTGAGGGAGGCTGGGTCTGCTTGCTTGCGAGATGAGGCCCCTTACCATCACCAGTAAGAGGCCCAGTATGGACGTTTTTTGGACACGACTGCATCGGACAGGGACAGGTCTGATAAGCTGCGGCATCTGAAAAGCAGGCAAACATCAACATCAGCTCAATGTACACTAAAAATATCAACTATATGTTGTTTGAAAGTTAGAGCCAGACTGAAAAACTCAGTTCCATAGCTGGGATTTCAACCAAAGGTTTTCTAGTCTCCATCATTAAATTTTTCAGTTCTACTTTCCCAACCTTTTCCTACATTAGAAATCAACGTTTCGGGAGTGTGCATCTCTCCCATCATCAAGATATTTATAAAATGTTATAACCACAAATGAAACACTGGATATAACACAAATATAAACAAAGACAAAACACTATCAAAATAGGCATTACTGAACAAAAGACTGTTTTGTTTTCAGTAAATTAAATGCCAGGTCAGGAGATGGCGTGAGTACACAAAATTATTTGGGTCAAAGAAACATAACTACTTAACTTGATTTTTTTTTTTAATTTACGTCCTCCAACGTCAAGTCATATTGGATGATGAATGAAATGAGCGATGTGATGCTCAAATTAGCCCGGGGTCCATAGAGCTTTAGAGTTACCTGACATTTGTCTTTAAGGATAAGGAAAAAACCCAGAAAAAACTTTAGCCAGGTAACTCACCCTGACCGAGATTCGAACTTGGGACCAAGATTTGAACTTGAACATGAGGCAGAAATGCTACCATCTACGCTACCGAGGCGGACAAAAAACTTGATTATCAAACTGTATTGATCTTTGCTTCTTAAGTAAACGGATTTCCATTTTTAAGGCCGATTTTCAAGAGGATGAAATCCAGCATCACGATTAAGTGTGCTCCTTTCAGAGTAAATGGCCAAAGCCTCCTTAATATTCCGCTCCCAGTAACTGTTGCATTTTGCCAAAATGGTCGTCTCCTGAAAGTTGGCTCTATGGTCGTTAACAAAGACAGTCCAGACTTCTCAGGCTGCATTAAACGAATGCTCCGTTCATGTTCGTTTATTCTGGTAGTGAATAATTTTTAGTATTAACTGCTTTTGAAACCAAAAGCCTTGCCTAGGTCACCTTTTGTGATCTGAGCAAAGCTTTTGACTGTGTAAAACATGCTGATTTATTATCCAAATTAAATTTTTATGGTGTTAATGGTATTGCAATAAAACTGTTTGAATCATACTTATCAAATCGTAAGCAAGTTGTATGTATAGGAGGTGAGAAATTTAATATGGTGGAGCTAAAATGTGGTGTTCCACAGGGCTCAATACTTGGGCCACTATTATTTTTAGTAATGGTTAACGATTTACCTTCTTTCTTAAAGTTCCATACTGTACTGTATGCTGATGATACCACGTTTTTGAATACCAGTACCGATTATCAAAGCCTTAACTTGCTAACAGAAGATACTCTAAGGCATGCAAATACTTGGTTTAGAGCCAATGGTTTCCTGCTAAATGAGAACAAAACTGAACAACTTACATTTAGTTTGCGTGAGACTTCTTATGAAAATTGTTCAAGGAATGTAAAATTTTTAGGTGTGGTTGTGGACAATAGGCTGACATGGCAACCCCATATCAACTATATTACAGCGAAGCTGTCCAGAGTTATATATTTAATCAGAAATTTGAAAAGTCATGTACCTGATTCATATTTAAGAACAGCCTATTTTGCATTCTTCCACAGTATAATCTCATATGGCATTTTACTCTGGGGAAGCAGCAGTCATATTTCTACTATCCTAATATTACAAAAAAAAAAAAAAAATAAAAAAATAATTCGTACCATCTCAAATTCAGATAAATTTGCACATTGTAAACCTCTATTTATAAAATTAAGAATTATGACTGTGATAAATGTATATATTTATAATACTCTCATCTATGTAAAAAGTAACTTAACCGACCAGATATTTAGGCAGGATATTCATAATTATAATACTAGGTTTAATTATAAACTCAATATACCATATCATAGATTAACTAAAACCTCTAACAGCTTTGAAGTATTGGGCATTAAACTATATAATCAGTTACCTTTAGAATTAACTGAATTATCAGGTAATACATTTAAATGCAAATTATATGAATGGTTAGTTTCCAAACCTTATTATTCAATGCAGGAATACTTTAACAGGTGAAGTTAAACTTTGGCTTATGTCATGAAGTATTCTTATTTCCTCATTTTATTTTAAGGCTCTATATTTGTATATCTAATGTAAGTATTTTATTGATTTCTTTTTATCTTCACTGTATTATAACTGTATTAATTTGTACTCTATTTTTGACTTTGTCTATTGCTGTAATAAGCTTAACGACAATAAATCATTATTCACAAATATTAATAATAGTAATAATATATTCGGGAGACGACCATCTTGGCAATATGCAACAGTTACTGGGAGCGGAGAATTAAGGAGGTTTTGGCCATTTCCTCTGAAAGGAGCACACTTAATCGTGATGCTGGATTTCAGTTCAGCTGCTCTTGGAAACCGGCCTTAAAAATGGAAATCCATCAACTTAAGAAGCACAGATCTATACAGCTTGATGATCAAGTTAAGCAGTTATGGAAATTAATTGTTCTTTCACACTGGCTGTGTGTAGACTTAAGTATGGAAAGGTAGAGTCAGACTGAAAAATTCAAGAAATTTAGCCGGGATTTGAACCACAGATCTTCTAGGCTCCGTCCAGTTGCATTTGGGCCTTAAAGTACTTACGTGTTGTAAGTCGCCATTAAGGTAGTTGTCTCATGTGTTTATGAGAACTCCTAGTGGTTTACCGGGAAAAACACGAGTCAGTTGGAGAATTTAATGTCATGTTGGCACGTTGGCCATAGTAGCTCAATGGTTAGAGTGGCTGGATGGAGACCAGAAGATCCATGGTTCAAATCCTGGCTATGGCATTGAATTTTTTAGTCTGGCTCTACCTTTCCATACTTACGTAGTTATGTTTCTTTGACCCAATTAGCTTTCTATACTTATGCCATCTCCTGGTCTGGCATTTAATTTACTGAAAACAGTCTTTTATTCAGTAATGCAAATTTTGATAGTGTTTTGTCTTTGTTTATATTGGTGTTATATCCAGCATTTCATTTGTGGTTATAACATTTTATAAATATCCTGATGTTGGGAGAGATGCACACTCCCGAAATGTTGATTTCTAATCATCTTTTCACCACCTGGCTTGCTGCCCAAGAAGAAATTGAGCATATTTGTCCCATATTTACATAGGATGTTGCTTGAGGAATTATGATAATGTAATGAATGCAGTGAGGCACGACTGTTTTATGTGGGACACTCTGTATTACACACTGCTCTTCCTTTTAAGAATCACATTCATAATTTTGAAAATGTCAGATATCATTAAAGCTCACTTTATTGTTGATACATAGTTGCCAGGAGTGGGGTGGTCAGTCATGCCTCTGTCACAGACTGCAGTAGGCTGCGGAGATGATGACTGTGTCAAACATGCATGGTTGGTTGTCCTCAGTAATAATAGTAGCCTGGAGAAACTGAGGAAAATTCATTCATTACTTTGGGAATCCCAATGACACTACAGATTTAAACTTTTGCGTCCTTGTGATTGTGAAAGTTATTTCTGAGTAACACGGAATAAAATTATATAAACGAGAACCAAATTGCATGTTGAAAACAATGCAAACATTAATGTCTGACAATGTTTCATTTAGTGTTAATTAAACCAGCAGGTTAGTTACATGGTTCTTAAGTAACTTTAATATTTATTTTTATAGAGCTAATATTAACCTTTTATGAGTAGGCAAGGCAAAACATCCCTCCCAAATTTGAGAAAAGTATCAAGGAATATCTCAGGAATAAACTGCCAGATCTAAATATTTTGTCTATCTCTTATGGTTTCAATTACACAAAAATCATTCCCAATCAAGAAGACTTCACAGAGATTTCAAGGTTTACATTTTTCATGCAAAATTATATTTCATCAAATTCTTAATGGTCATTTTTGAGGTATTCAAAAACAACTACACAAATATAACTATTTGTCATAAACACTTCCACTTATCTTAAGAAAATGATGTAAATTTTTCTTATTAATTGACGAGATCAATTGTTTACATCTTCGGCCATCAAATAACTTTATTGTCAACGTTACTATCGCTAGAGGTCATTATTTTTTGCCAGAATTACCAAAATCTGAAAATAAAATAAACTTAACAACAGAATTGACTGCCGGTATTTCAAAATTCATTACGCAATTTTAGTTAAATGATGAAGCCTGGGACTCAAGTACTTATGATGGTAAGTCACCACAAACGGTGTATCTCAGATGCGAGAGCCCCTAGTGGCCTACCAGGGAAATATACGAGTCAAATGGAGAATTTAATGTCAGGACAGCATGTTGACCATGGTAGCTCAATGGGTGAGAGTGAATGGACGGAAACCAGGAGATCCGTGGTTCAAATCCCAGCCATAGCATTGAATTTTTCATGTTTACTCTATCCATTCATTACACAATGTTTATTTTTTAAAATAAATGTCTTTTCCCAAACCATTAATCTATCGGACCATTTAATTGTTTTAATAATTTAACTTCTGGATTTATTTCATGGTTAAATGACCAAAAATGATCTGCTATGGCCGATTTATCAGTTTGTTTATACTTAATATTACGAAAATGTTATTTCGTTCTGATTTCTAAATTACGTTTTGTCTTTCCAATATAAACTTAAGTTATAAACTTATAACTTATATAAGTTATAAAGTTATAAGTTAATATAAACAATATAAATATTAAGTATAAACAAACTGATAAATCGGCCGTAGCAGAACATTTTTGGCCATTTAACCATGAAATAAATCGAGAAGTTAAATTATTAAAACAATTAAATGGTCCGACAGATTAATGGTTTGGGAAAAGAAATTAATTTTGAAAAATAAACATCGCGTAGTGAATTTTGAAATACCAACAGTTGATTTTGTTTTTAGGTTTGTTTCGTTTTCAGATGTTGGTAATGCTAAAAAAAGCATAAGCAGAACATAGTAACTGAAAATCCTTAACAACGAAGTTTGTTTGTGGACTGAGGACACAAGCAATTTCTTTGTGAAATCTATCTCCATTAGAAAGAAGTAGTACCAATTTCTTAAGATAAATGAAGCCTTTGTAACAAATATTTATATTTGTGTAAAGCTTTTTTGAAGTAAAAATAGTTTGAGGTTGGAAATTTGGTATCAAGTTTTTGTGTTTCATTCTTTGAAAATATTAATAGATTTGTATAAAAAAGTTTTGGAAAACATTTAGAGGATAAAAAAATGTTTATTTCCATGGTAGAACACTTTTTCTACAATTCTGCTTACAAGGTGTAGCTGTCCTGTGACAGTAACATCACATTCGTGTTTGCATCTGTTTAAATAGGGTAGAGGTGAGGCATTTCACTGTTGTTATTGTGCTATAGTATGCTTGTTCGTCACCAGTACTCAGTTAATGCACGATGGAGTTCTCCCTCATTTCAGCTTTCTGAATAGCAGGACTCCTGCTACATGGATAGGAAGAGGTGCACCAATTCCATGGCCTCCACACTCGTCTGACTTAGACCTACTAGATTTTTATTAGTGGGGACATTTGAAATATGTTGGTTATGCAACTCCAGTAAAAGATTTTTCATGCTGATATTGTAGAAGACTGCCAGACAATAACTTTAGGGAGACCATGCAATAGCAGGTTGACGGATGGTTTGGACCTAATGTAGGCTTTTTTGAACATGTGCTGTGATTTACTGTTTTCCCATCGTTCTGTCATTGAGTGTTGTATTGGATTCAGCTGTAGAAAAGGTGCTCTAAAAAGAAAATAAACAATTGCTGCACTTATGTTCATATAACATTTTTTAATCCTCTACCCACAAATTTTTGACATACCTTTTTGTTACACCCTGTATATCACGTATGCTATAGTTCTTTATGCATTTATTCAAGAATTCCAAACAATATTTCCATTGAAATATGATGAATTGACATGCTTAAATTTTGCATAAAAATTAATATGATCATTTTGACTTCAAAATTACAGAACTCAATTAATTTGAATGTTTTGTTTGAGGTTTAGTGAAATGAAGGTTACAAACCAATGAACGCCAGACTTCTGGTGGGCGGCGAGTGGCTGTAGCAGCCTGCAGCTCCTGGTCCAGCGCTGTAGCCGGCGTAGTACCCTGGTGGCGGGGGATAAGGGTCCACGATCGACACTGGAGGTGGGTACGTCTCCACCAGAGGAGGGTTGCTGGAGACTCCCAGTTGGTACGAACTGGCCGAGCCCGTGGTAGACCCCGTCACCACCATCTGCTGCTGATTCTGCTGACTCTGTGCAGAACTCTGCTGACTGCCGTTGGAGGCTGGACCCCCCGCGTACAGCTCTGGAGGATAATACTGGTGCGAGGGCGGTTGCTGGATGTACCGCCTGTGATAAGCCGGTGGCGGGGGCGGCGGCGGGGGCGTCGAGTACGACTTGTGATGAAAGTAGGTGGCTGGCGGGTAGCTAGGGGTCCCCGAGGAGTAACACAGGTCCTGGTTGTGATAGTGGTGGTGCTGTTGGAGTCCCGGGGGGTTCGTCGAGTACTGGATGCTAGCCGACGCGGGCGGAGAGGGGTAGTACTGCGTGTGAGGGTAGTTGTAGGTGTATGACTGGTGGTGGATGTGCTGAGGTGTGGAGGGCGTGGGGTACGGCTGAGGGTAGCGATAGGAAGGGTGATGTGCTGCTGGAGGTGGAGGAGGAGGTGGTGGAGGGTGAGCAGATTCCCCACCTCCGGAACATGACGTTGCCGTGATGATCACGTCGTTATCAGAAGACTCGTCTCCACCCCCGCTGGCCGAGGTGACAGAGACGATTTGTTGGGGGGTGGTGGTGGTGGTGGAGCTCGAGGAGTTGGGGGGTTGCGGAGGCGGCGTGGGGTTCGGCGACGCCTCTAGTGTGGGTAATACCGCCTTACCAGCATTGGTAGCGCTAGTGCTACTGCTGCTGGAGCTGTGATGATGATGATGTGTCGAGATCAGGGGTCCTGCTGGCTGATAATAACCTGCAACAGAAGAGTTACATCACGTGAGCCTCTCAGTTTCTAGTGAACTACTAGGCATTTTTAAACTTCAAAAAAAAAAAAAAAAAAAAAAAAAAAAAAAAAAAAAAATTAAGCTACTAGATCATGCTCTAAAATTATAACAATACCAGGGCGGTTTAGTAGGTACCGTGGTGTTGCTAGGGTAAGTTTGTGGTAACACCATGTACTGTCATTTGTTACACGTTGACAAAACAAACTTGTTCAAGTGTTTTTGCTAACATGGAAAAAGTGGAGCATCGTTCAGTGATTCGCCTTTTACTTTAAGATGTGAAAACTTGCGAGGAGATAAAAGTGAAGATGGCTCTGCTTTATGGAGACCTTTCGCCTTCTATGACAACAGATATTAACATAACGTGGTCGAACATTCTTTTTGACGAGGAGCACCCAGGACGTCCTGCAGATGTACTTACCGAGTAAGTCATTGAAAAAGTCCACAATATGATTCTCGCAGAGGCCATAGGTATATCGACGTGAACGGCAATTCATATTTTACACGATAAGTTGGAGATGAGAAAGTTGTCGGCCCATGGGTGTCACAGTGGACAAGTGGCTACGGCTTTCAACTTGGAAGATGTTTAAGCGAAAACCAAAGGACTTTTTGCGTCGAGTTGTCACTGTCGATGAGACTTGGGTTCATCATTGGGATAGGAAGGGCGTCATACTGACTGACTTCATGGAAAAAGGAAACAAAATTACTAGAGTATACTACAGTGAGATACTGAGATATTATTATTTGGAGCTTCCCTCGCTTTGAAAGTCACGCCTCGCTAATGAACATCGTGTGACTGTACAATAGAAATAGCATTGAAGAGTAGCCTTAGTTCTTTGAGTCATTTTTCTCTCTTATTTTAATGAAATTATTTGGAGCTTCCCTCGCTTTGAAAGTCACGCCTCGCTACTGGACCTACGTGTGGCTGTACAATAGAAAGAGCACTGAAGAGTAGCCTTAGTTCTTTGAGTCATTATTCTCTCTTATTTTAATGAAAATTATTATTTGGAGCTTCCCTCACTTTGAAAGTCACGCCTCGCTACTGGACCTACGTGTGACTGTACAATAGAAAGAGTACTGAAGGGTAGCCTTAGTTCTTTGAGTCATTATTCTCTCTTATTTTAATGAAAATTATTACTTGGAGCTTCCCTCACTTTCAAAGTCCCGCCTTATCACTGGTTGTGACATAGAGCTGGTGAATTGTGTTAGCAAATTACAATATCCCGTTAAGAACAGCACTGAACTGTGTGAAATACATTTGAAAAGAAAATATATCAACAGTTGTGTCATTTTCAAAAAACTTTAAAAATGTACTTTTAGTGTCCAAAAAATACATGAACGTTTAGCTCCAATTACTATTTTAACTTCTACTACCATATCTCTTATAAGATTTACCAAATTAATACAGAAAGGAGAAAGTAAGGTGTAAATGAAAAAGCTGAAACAAAAGACCGCTTTGAAATAAAAAACCAACAAAGATAAAAACACTCGTTGGAGAGACAAGCCCTAAATATGGTTTTCTCTGACAACAAATGCCACGCGGTGAAATAGACATTGTCCAAGACCTTTAGAAAGGTAGTCAGACTGAAAAATTCAATGTCATAGCCGGTATTTGAACTACGGATCTTCCAGTCTCCGTCCAGCCTCTCTAGCCATTGAATGACCATGGCAACGTGCCAGCATGACATTAACTTCCGTTATGGCAGGGCACGTTCTGAAACCGTCGCATCGAACAAAAACTAGTTCACAAATTAATCACGAACTTCAAACGTGTTTTACGCGTCACGGACAACTCTGACCTTAATCCTTGAGGAAATATTTAATATAGAAGCAGAGATTGAAGGAAACGAATAACAAGTCCTACGAGCAATAGATTTCCATGTCAAAATTTATAAAATGGAATATTTCACAAGAAAAGTAGTTCAAACGCTCGACAATGAATGAAAATATGGTAAACAGCGCGTAGTGTCGGTATCTCCCATTCCTCGCTTATTTCCCGTGACCGACCTTCCTAACAGACTTTTCCGGAGGACTCCCCAGTCGGTGGGCTGGCTAAAACAGCTGTCAATTCATAAAAGGGGTATTATCATATAAATTTAAAGTGAAGGTTTGAAAGAACATATACCATATATTCATATACTTAAGATTTATAAGCACGGATATTAAAAAAAAAAAAAAATGGAATTCCTTACACCATGTCCGCACATGACTTTCCCTACCCTTCACCGAACTCTCACTGCTTTATCTACCTTAACACCAAAATTATTGTTAATTTTATTGTAGGAATACGGGAGTACACTAGACTTTACTCAAATGTTTTAAAACTGGTTGTCTAGGTGATGGTCTTTGACATTACGTTATATTTGTATGTCCAAGAGATAAAAAATGAATAACGACCAGGGAATATGGGAATACAGTAGACTTTAAGTGATAGTCAAATGATTTAAAACGGGTTGTCTAGATGACGATCTTTGACATTACGTTCTATTTGTATGTCCAAGAGATAAAAAATGAATAACGATAACGGAATATGGGAATACAGTAGACTTTAAGTGATAGTCAAATGATTTAAAACGGGTTGTCTAGATGACGATCTTTGACATTACGTTCTATTTGTATGTCCAAGAGATAAAAAATGAATAACGACAGCGGAATATGGGAATACAGTAGACTTTAAGTGATAGTCAAATGATTTAAAACGGGTTGTCTAGATGACGATCTTTGACATTACGTTCTATTTGTATGTCCAAGAGATAAAAAATGAATAACGACAACGGAATATGGGAATACAGTAGACTTTAAGTGATAGTCAAATGTTTTAAAACTGGTTGTCTAGGTGACGGTCATTGACATTACGTTCTATTTGTATGTCCAAGAGATAAAAAATGAATAACGACAAGGGAATATGGGAATACAGTAGACTTTAAGTGATAGTCAAATGTTTTAAAACTGGTCGTCTAGGTGACGGTCTTTGACATTACGTTCTATTTGTATGTCCAAGAGATAAAAAATGAATAACGACAAGGGAATATGGGAATACAGTAGACTTTAAGTGATAGTCAAATGTTTTAAAACTGGTTGTCTAGGTGACGGTCTTTGACATTACGTTCTATTTGTATGTCCAAGAGATAAAAAATGAATAACGACAAGGGAATATGGGAATACAGTAGACTTTAAGTGATAGTCAAATGTTTTAAAACTGGTTGTCTAGGTGACGGTCATTGACATTACGTTCTATTTGTATGTCGAAGAGATAAAAAAATGAATAACGATAAGGGAATATGGGAATACAGTAGACTTTAAGTAATAGTCAAATGTTTTAAAACTGGTTGTCTAGGTGACGGTCATTGACATTACGTTCTATTTGTATGTCCAAGAGACAATTGTCAATTAACAAAGTCGTTAATAATAGTATATTACGATATTAATGTATACGGAACGAGGAAAGGTTTGAAAAAACGAGGCGCTTACACAGAGTTTCTTTAATTCTCAAGATTGCGTTACGTGCTTACCACATATGTATTGTACATTATTTTTTGCACTGTGTATTTATATGAATCTGAATTTTAATAGTCAAGATATTAGCTGAAATATTAATAAATATAATTGAAGATAAATGTTATATTTTAGAACGTGCATCACGTATATGTGTTTCTATGGAGAAATACTTACCGCACTGTATGGGAATGTCAACTTACGATGTATAGCAACAATAACGAACGGTAAGTATGGAACATTAGTTACATAGTACAAACATTTATTTAAAAGAACTCGCACATGTGAAGACGCTACAACTCAGTGAATGTATGAACAACTTATTTCTGTTTTTAAAGTAGGCTAATACAGATTAACTGTGCATATTTTTATTGAGGTGAGATAAATCGAACCCTTGTTTATGTTTCGAGTTTCGAGAGGATAAAGAAAGGGCAACATTGCACTGCCCACGTGGAGGAACAGATGGCCTTCACCTATCTTCTTTTAAAAATCAAACTGTAGCAAAGAATGGAACACTAATGCCCGATTTCACCAACAGATGTCAAAATCGACATTAACAAATGTAACGTAACAATTGTCACAGCTCTAACACTAATGTTAAATTTCTTGCATTTCACCAACCTGTTTTCTGAAATTGTTAACAAACCTGTGTTAAAGCCAAGAAACTTAATTAATTGAATTGGTGACGAAGTGTAACGATATCGTGGAAAATAAAGAGGACGGAGGCGGTGAATGCAAAAGAGAAAGATGTCACGGGGAAAATATTGGAAACGAATTTAATTCAAATGCATGTGTCACTACTTCAAGCACCAAACAACTTGTCAGTATTACGTAAATTTAAAACGAGGTGCGAAGAAGGACAAGTGACGAATGACTTGAACGTTTCAAGACGGGCGGTGGACAGTGTATTATCCACATAATTCAGTGAATTATAAAATCGCAAAGTTATTAATACTTGAAGCAAAGGTGAGATCGACATATTCCTTTCGATGCATGTTCTAACCTCTCTTGTACTTCCGCAGTAACCTTCATAGAACTTGTTTCGACAGTCTATACCTGTGGAGAACATTTTCTTCTGATAGCTCCTCAAAATAATTTCTCCTCATAGGCCGTACTCTATTACGAATGTCATTTAGACGGTCTTCAATATAGCAAATCGACAACAGCTGCGTTCACGCCCGCCATCTTGACATTTAACAATTATTGTTAAGGACTTAACAACAGAAATTTGACTTGTTAGTTTAACTAGAGATTTAACACGAGTGTTAAGCGAACACTTGTTGATGAAATCGGGCATTAGTGACATATTGTACGTACATATAGGTATAAGCCACCGAGATGAACACTAGCAATTTATTGAAGTAACCGAACAGAGTGTAACAGAGCAGTCCTGTGTGCTGATTAAGGTGTTAGTGTTTATTCGTAAGCTGAGAGCTCGTCGCTGGTCTCGGGTTAATAACAGTAAACACAACATGTGAACTGAGCCGAGCTGAGCGTGTTATCGTAGTATTTATTGATGACTTCATAGCATCTCGGGGAGTTCACGGATTCAAACATATGATGTATCACTCGTTAAAAAATGCCTTGCTTGGGAAATTAAAAGTTTAGGAGAGAGTTCTATATATTCTTAAGGAATTATGTTGTTTAAATTTACCAAAAATGCAAAAAGCAGGAGATTTAGAAGTAATTTTTTTCATTTCTGAAAGTAAAGCAGTGGATTTCTAAAAAAGCAGGTCTAGATCAGTAGACCTGGCGACAATGGTTACAAGGTGTTGGCGCATGTCTTTTGTTCGGCAGCACTACCGTCTACAACATCCGCCATTTCTCAATATGGCACCGTAACTATCGAAACAGAAGAATGTCAACTCTCAGTAGAGGGCGTAAAATAGCTGTAACGCTATCGCTTATTAGGGAGCGGATTTTGTACTATTTGCATATTTTATTCCTTTGTTCAGAAACGTAAGCTTTTAAGATATAAGCACGTTTCCTAATTTCTTAGTTTTATAGTGCATATAAATGCCTATTTCATCCGTTTGTGTCTATTCTGTCTATTAGTACCTAAAACTGCCTTTTTAACCAATTTCTTCTGTTTGTAATTTGTAACAACAGCTTTTGCATTTGTTGGTTTGAACGTGAAGTTTTCCTGGAAGAGCTGCACCCTGGATATACAAAAAGGGGTTTAGCCAGGTAATGACGTCGTAGAAAAATTTTAAAATTCGCTCAAGGACGAGTAGCAAACACCAGCTAAGTGATAACTGAATGTTTTCCAAAGTAAAGCACAAATTTGCCTAATGTGAAAACTTTCATCACACGATACGACTTTACATTGAGATTTAGCTTAAAATATGTCTAAATTGTTAAACAAGCATTTCATCCTTATTAGAATTTTATTTATTTAGAATATTATTAGAATTAGAATTTTATTTATTTGAAACTATAGGTATAGCTTTGCAAACTCAGTGTATTGAATTTCACAATTTTGTTTCGAGCATTATCTTTTGGCAGTTTCAATGCAGTAGCATGATATTTTTGTGCTGGTGTAAAGGCTTATTTCTCGAGCTAATAATAATACTTGGGGGAGGGATTATTAATTAAATTATTGATAGTGTCAATTGTGGGAACGTAGAGTCAGACTGAAAAATTCAATGCCATAGCCGGGATTTGAACCACGAATCTTCTGGTTTCCGTCCAGCCGCTCTACCATTGAGCTACTGTGGTCAACGTGCCGATATGACATTAAATTCTCCAACTGAGTCGTATTTTCCCCGTAAACCACTAGGAGTTCTCATAAACACATGAGACAACTACCTTAATGACGACTTACTATGCTGTAAGTACTTTAAGACCCGGGTATGACATTAAATTCTCCAACTGACTCGTGTTTGTCCCGGTAAACCACTAGGAGTTCTCATAAACACATGAGACAACTACCTTAATGACGACTTACTATGCTGTAAGTACTTTAAGGTCCGGGTATGACATTAAATTCTCCAACTGACTCGTGTATGTCCCGGTAAACCACTAGGAGTTCTCATAAACACATGAGACAACTACCTTAATGACGACTTACTATGCTGTAAGTACTTTAAGGTCCGGGTATGACATTAAATTCTCCAACTGACTCGTGTATGTCCCGGTAAACCACTAGGAGTTCTCATAAACACATGAGACAACTACCTTAATGACGACTTACTATGCTGTAAGTACTTTAAGGTCCGGGTATGACATTAAATTCCCCAACTGACTCGTGTATTTCCCGGTAAACCACTAGGAGTTCTCATAAACACATGAGACAACTACCTTAATGACGACTTACTGTGCTGTAAGTACTTTAAGACCCGGGCTTTATAGTTCGGACCACTATTAGGTCAATTAATGTAAATTAATTGTTCCTTTACACTAGCCATGTGTAGGCTAAATTGTGAAAACGCAAAGTCAGACTGAAAAGTCTGAAAAGTCAGTGTCAATTGTTAAAAATCAGATCAGATCATAATTAGTACTGCTGGTAAGCAGGAATTTACCCCCCTAAGATTTCTTTTGCATATTTGTAATCTACTTTCTACATGTATCTCAAGGAATCATGAAATCGATTGCTTGGAGACTTCCGGTGTTGTTTCCAACATTGAAAATGAAACTGCAGACCAATAAATGTTAATGGCTTTGTATGAATTTTACAGAAATGCCTTTATAAAAGTAGGTACGAAAATTCTTTTCACGATGCCGTAATTGCTGTAATTCTGTTTTAATGAATGGGAAACGCTTACTAAAAAAAGCTGTGCTTTATTATTTGTTCTTAGTCGACAATGGGGCATTTAGGATTTTTATTTAAAAAAAAGACTAAGATTCTGTAGCTTTAGCTTTTAATTAATTTTTGTTCTGTGCTTTGTATCTTCCTGACACATTGTGGCATCAATTTAAGTGATATTAAGATTGCTGTGATGAACTTTTGAATTTCTGTAAGGGAAGCTAACTCCCGAAAATTTTGAGAAGTACGTAATTTTCCATTGTAATTCAACGTGTGATGCTGATAGTGACAGGTGATTCATGTAACAATAGGTTCCAATAACAAGGCATTTGGTTTCAGTTATTTGTACATTTTCCATGCCTACATCTTTATTGTTGTGTCCTTGCTTGAAATTTTGTATAATTTCTACTATCAGCTACATTGCACTTTAAGAGCCATTTTATTACAATTGTGAATTTCTAAGCGTTTACTTGGCACATTTTTAGTGCCCATGTAAGTGCCTTTTTGCCTGCCTATTTCACACATTTTTAGTGCCTATAAATCCACTCCGTAGTGATTCTACTTGATACGTATGATCCGTAAGGAACAATGCAACATCGCATCACAAATCAAACATGACACGTACTGTGAAAATACCACAGAGATTTATCAACTTGTATGTGCATTGTGGTTGTTAAGCACTCTATAGGACTCACGCATGCGCAGAAGAACACATTTACGTTGTGTAACATTTGCTACGTGCTGGTCTACACGGCTTTTTATCGTCAACGTATACCAAAAAGTTAGCCCGCCTTTGGTCCGGACCAAGTTAGTAGGAACATAGTCTACACCAAAGTGACAAATATGAATACGGCCCCAGAGAATTCAATAGAAAGAAGCTAAACCGATCGTGGATATACGCTTCTAGTCTTCTCTCTCTCTTGTCCAAGGATGTTCACTACCAAATTTTTAACCCTTTAAGTAACTGAGAAAGTAAGAACATATGACCTTGGATATGAATACAAGTGACTCAGTTTTAGCTGATAAACAGAACAAGAATGTATGTTAAATACCTTGCAGGATGCATCTCCGTAGGAAGTGTTTCTTCATAGCGACCGGCTGATGTACGTGATCAACACTGACTAAAGATGCGCAAAACAGCTGTCATAATGACTCACATTCCAAAGTTCGCGCAACCCTTCAATGACGCATAAACAACCTCCCCCACCCTTCGGACGTAAAAATAACGTAACAAATATCTCAGGTAGAGAAACCCGACCTAATTACCAGCCTTATGCATTTTATTAGCTCACAGTTTATTTTGTTGAAAGAAAAAAACAGCTGTGTTAAACTCCCATGACTTTTTCTATTCATTCTCTTTCGTCGGTCTTAGATTTCAAGTTCATAGAGTTAGACTTTATAAGAAATGGTTTTATTATATAATTTTTGTAACTACATTCGATCAAAGGGAATGCAGTAGTTTCACACGATAGTCAAATATTTTAAAACGGGACACTCTCTTCAAGGAGAACAAAAACCGATCATCTTTCCATTTCACAGAAGTAAATCCAAACATAACAAGGAATTCTACAAACAATATTCATTTAATATTTTATATGTGGTTTGGTCTAGACATCCCTGGTTCAATTCACGCTCAAAGATGGGAATTTTACTTTATTTCTCTTTGGTCCGGTTACATAAAAATTGCTAACTGCAGTTCATTTTAATCGAAGATCACAACTGAACTAAGTTTGCGAACAGGCGTGGTTTGTACGAGTGCTGTTCAATAAATAATGCTCATAATTTTTTTACGGTCGTAATTTTTTGCACTATTATTAAATCTTACTATATTCTGTTAGCTTAATGTGAAACAAACACGCCGTAGTAGTTTCATTATTGGTACTCCTGGTTCCCGCCTGTGAGAACCAGGCAAGTTCAGACATGTTCAGTATCGCCTACCGCTGCAATGGAGATAACATGCAGTTAAAGTTGATGTTAGAGGAAGATCTGGAGTTTCTTTCAAACGTAATCATTGCTGATGAAACTTGGCTACATCATTTTGGTCCTGAGAACAAACAACAAAGCTCAGTGTGGAAATCTCCTTCATCACCAACCACCAAAAAAGCAAAACTGGTTGCTTCTGCTGGGAAAGTTATAATCATCTCATTCTTTGATATTCATGGAATGTTTTATCAGCATGTTGTACCTACACACACATCAGTAACTGGACAATACTACAGGGATGTCCTGAAAGCAAAAAAACTACATTTCCGTGAAGCAGGCTGGATGCTGCACCACGATAATGCGCGGCCGCATACTGCCAATGTTGTTGCTAAATATCTTGCAAAAATCAATGTGAAGTGCATCCCTTACCCTCCATAGAGTCCGTATTTAGCCCAATGTGACATTTTTTCTATTCCCTAACTTAAACGCCTTCGTGGGAGGTAATAGACATCATCAGAAGCAGTGGTGAAGGCTGCGGAGGCGACTTTGAAGGATCTCTCAAAAAATGGTTTCCAGCATGTCTTTGAAGACTGACAGAAACGCTGGGACAAGTGCATCGCATTCAGGGGAGACTATTTTGAGAAGCATCATCAAAATTATCAGGATGAGTACAGGTACGTTGTCAAAAAAAGTTGTGATCATTCTTTATTGAACAGCCCTCGTACAATGCTGATCTTAGATGAGATGAAGGCCGTTTAGTAGTGCTCTCAGACCGCAAAAACATATGCGACAGTATCGCCAAACATATTGCAGCTTTCGTGTTGTACCGAAAAGATACAAGAATTATCGGAATTACTCGACACTGTTTAATTCAAATGCGCAGATGTTAAACTCGACGTTAACAATTGTTACAGCCTAACACCACTGTTAAATTTCTTGCACTTCAGCAATCTGTTTTCTGAAAATGTTAACAAACACGTGTTAACGCCAGGAAACCTGTAAATATTACAGCTATAGAAGGCTGTGGATGAGTCATATTATTTTTTGAACGTACTGTGATGCGCTTTTGTTTTCATTTTCGTCTGCACATAGCTGAAAAAATGGCGGGTAAACAAGATCGGAAACAAAAGCCGTGAGACAAACTTCTCATCGATGTAGAAAGAATTGTTAATTGAACTAAGAGGACGGATGTGGTGAATGTAAAAGAGAAAGATGTCACGTGGGAAAAAAATTGGAAACGAATTTAATAAAAATGCATGTGTCACTACTACAAGCACCAAACGACTTCGTCAATATTACGTAAATTTAAAATAAGGAGCGAAGGACAAGTGACGAATGACTTGAACGTTTCAAGACGAGAGGTGGACAGTGTATTATCCACATAATTCAGTGAATTATAAAATCGCAAAGTTATTAATACTTGATGCAAAGGCGAGATCAGCATATTCCTTTCGATGTATGTTCTAACCTCTCTTGTACTTCCACAGTAACCTTCATAGCAACTTGTTTCGACAGTCTATACCTCTGTAGAAAATTTTCTTCTGATAGCTCCTCAAAATCATTTCTCCTCATAGGCCGTACTCTATTACCAATGCCATTTAGACGGGACTTAAATATAGCAAATCGACATCAACAGCTGCGTTCACACCCGCCATCTTGACTATTTACAATTGTTAACGACTTAACAACAGGAATTTGGCTTCTTAGTTTAACAAGAGATTTAACAAGGGCGTTACGCTAACACTTGTTGGTGAAATACAATTTTTGTTTTAACTATTGCTAAACTCGTGTTGTCTTAACATCTGTTGATGAAATCGGACATAAAACTTGTAGGTAAAGTTTCTAAAAGAAAAAGTATAAAATAGTTGAATTTAAAATCATTGCAGAAAGTTGAGCTTTGTTTACAAATACTTTTCTGAGCACAGCATGTCCATCTAGCGGTCACGTCCGTGCTTTTCTGCACAACATATTACGATCGAGTTCTGTAGTTTCGATTAGACTTAGCAATACAAAGTTGAACCGGTTTCACTTCTTCTGTTGGTTAACCCTTGTTATCTCTTCCAGCAAACTCTTAATTACCCCAAATAGCTTTAAGATAACGGAACCTGACCACCAAAATACTGCATCTGCAGTTTCTATTTTAGATATTCACGGGTCAATTCTTGCTGCTTATATACAAAGAGCTTTCTGTACTAAGAATGAACCGTTAACGTACTTTTCAGTTGTACAAGACTCGATAAACCGACCAGAGGTACGCCTCCGAGGCATCTACAAGATCGTCAAACCAATCGTCTCCACTCTTCCCATTTGCAATAAATTTCTGTTGCTACTTCATTTAAATGAAAATTATCTTGTTAAAAATTAAATTAATTTAAATTTAAAAAAACTATTTTTCTGTTATTCTACACTTCATAGGCATATAAACATTTATTTATAGATATGTTGTCTATTTTAAACCAATTATTTTCCATGTTTTAAGCCACCTATTCCATAATACACGATTATTTCATATTAACCTCCAATTGTATCATTGTTTTTATAAAAACAAAATGAATAGCTACCAGTTTTATTTCACAAGTGACAGTTCATTACAATTAGTTATATGAGGGCTGTTCAATAAAGAATGATCACTTTATTTTGACAATATACCTTTACTCATCCTGATAATTTTCATGGTCCTTCTCAAAATAGATTCCCCTGAATGCGATGCACTTCTCTCAGCGTTTCTGCCAGTCTTCAAAGACATGCTCGAAACCATTTTTTGAGAGATCCTTCAAAATCACCTCCGCAGCCTTCACCACTGCTTCTGATGATGGATAATGCCTCCCACGAAGGCGTTTCTTCAAGTTAGGGAATAGAAAAAAGTCACATGGGGCTAAATCCGGACTATAGGGAGGGTGAGGGATGTACTTCACGCTGATGTTTGCAATATATTCAGCAACAACATTGGCAATATGCGGCCGCGCATTATCGTGGTGGAGCATCCAGCCTCCTTCACGGAAATGTGGTCTTTTGCCCCTGATATGGACTTGCAATGTTTTCTGGACATCCCTGTAGTTTTTTTCCAGTTACTGATGTGTGTGCAGGTACAACATGCTGATAAAACATTCCATGAATAACAAAGAATGAGATGACCATAACTTTCCCACCAGAAGCAACCACTTTTGCTTTTTTGGGGGGTTGGTGATGAAGGAGCTTTCTACACTGAGCTTTGCTGTTTGCTCTCAGGATCAAAATGATGTAGCCAAGTTTCATCAGCAGTGATTACGTTTGAACGAAACTCCGGATCTTCCTCTAACATCAACTTTAACTGCATGCAGACCTGCATGCGAATGTCCTTTTGTTCGGGAATCAACAGTCTTGGAACCCATCGCGCACAAACACGTCTCGTGTGTAATGTTTCTGTCACCAACGTGTGGGTGGCAGCCAATGAAATGTTCAGTATTTCAGAAAGTGATCTTAAAGTAATTCGTCGATTCTCTCTCACAATGGCAGCAGCAGTGTTGATGTTTTCTTCCGTAAGAGCAGTAACTGGAGCACCGGATCCATCTTCCTTTGAAATTTACTGTCTCCCCTCTTTAAACATTTTAAACCACCTTCGAGCTGTGCTGTAGGGAAGAACAGACTCTCCATAGGCCTCCTGTAACATTGTATAGGCCTCAACTGAAGATTTGTTGAGACGAAAGCAGAATTTCAAAGCCCCATATTGTTCCTCGCGTGTTACCTCCATTGCAGCGATAGGCGATACTGAACATGTCTGAACTTACCTGGTTCTCACAGGCGGTAACCAGGAGTACCAACAATGAAACAACTACAGCGTGTTTGTTTCACGTTAAGCTAACAGAATATAATAAGATTGAATTTTAGTGCGAAAATTCTGACCGTAATAAAATTATTATCATTGTTTATTGAATAACCCTCGTAGTATGCACTTATGATGATTTAGTGCTTTTTATTTAAAAACTACGTAAGTTATTTTTGGAAAAGTAATACCCTCCTCTCATGTACCTACATTTAATTTACTATAGGCAATGGAAAATATTTTAAACTTACGGTGTTTCAATGAAAATGTTTAGAGCCGTTACAAAAATTTGAAAAATGTCACATAAAGAGTACTATTGGGTGTTGACTCTCTTTAAAATGCTCGTATCGCATCTTCTGGTATTTAACCAACTTTAATTTTGTCTAAAAATGCTGTTTTTGGATTCAAGGGACGTCAAAGCATATCTGAAATCTCGATATGTGATTTGGGGTGGAATGCAACACTGTGGAGAGAGATGTAGGTAGTGAGAGCGACTTGCGTAGTCAAGTGTTAGTACGTTTCTTGTCTGACTGTACCTTTACCTCAAGCTGACTTGTAATGAATGTAATGAAGTAGCTGGCGGTCAGCTGAGCAGACGGTCCTTGCGGGGAGTTGCATCCTTCACCTCTCACGGGGCTTTAGAGCAAATCTTTTGTACCTATGTTCACAAGTCAACACTGTTTGGACTGTATTTTTGTTTCGGGCGTATAATGGTGTATCTAAGTTTCATCTACAGTAATTAATGGGCGCCAAAACTCGGATTTACTGCGCCTAAACTGCGCCAACAGAGCGTTGGAAATGTTCATTGAACACGTTTTTGGTCTAACGTGAGTAAACGCGGCACCCAACGCGTGGACAGCTTTCTCATGTCTAAATGTTGATTTAATATGTGACAAACACGTTCTTTTGACATGTTCATAGCCTCTGCTATCTCTCTCACTTTAATTCGGCGGTCGTCTAGCACTATTTGGTGAACTTTGGCGATGTTTTCGTCGGTAGCCCCGAACGTTTATAGTCTCCCAAGCTCTTACGGCCACGTTTAAATTCAGCTGCCCAAAATTTCACTGTGGTAGATGATGGTGCAGAGTGCCGATACACAGTATCCAACTCCTCTTTGACTTGTGTAGGCGTATTGCCTTTCTAAAACAAATATCTAATGACGGCTGGATACTCGATTTTATCCATTTTCATAGAAACACTCACATCAACTCACTCAAACGACTGTTAAATAACAACTGAGCGTCCAAAATGGCTGCAACTTTGGTGAGTAACTGTCAAAAGGTGAACAGTGAAATTCACTAGCTTTTATTGAGTGCTGCCATCTTCATGTTGAGGTCGCAAACTTTTCAGACCACCGTCGTAGTCATTCAGAGAAAACCATTGCAGGTGGAATAGACAGATATTTAGCGGAGTTTTGGAAATGTTTAATTTGTTTTGCAGTAATGCAGTGTACTAGAAAGAGGAGGTGACAGTTGACACACGATTATTTTCTTGTATAATGTTACTGTACAGCTACCACATTCCTGACAATTTCTCGGGCTTTGTAATGCTGTATAACATTGGTAAGCAGAATCCAGGAATGAATGGCGGGTGAAACCCGAGCACGTCGTCTTGCTGTATGGCCACTAGGGTAACGTTATCTCTTTAAAGAACTAACTTTTTGTGTACATTTGGCAGCGCGTACCAGACAAGCGGATGATGGACACATCAAGGTCTCTCTCACGTCACTGATGAAGCAATTCTAGCACACCTGCGAGAACCTGCTTAGGGCTTGACCGATCACCGTTCTGTTTCGCTGCTCACAACCTACTCAGCTAATGGCTTTCTCGAGATACGCCTTAATCCCGATAAACATTCGTCAAAAATGGTTTTGTTACAACTACAATGGAAATACAAGAGTACAGTAGGCTTTAGTCAAATCATTTATGAACTCTTTACGCAACGAAGAAGAAAAACTGAATAACGACTTTCTCACTTGTATTGGACAATTCAGACAAATGAGTGCTTCGGAAACATGTTTGAGTTTGTATTTGATGTAAAGTGTATGTTTTAACAAGTCCTACAACTTTATGTAGCAATTTTGTCTACCTCTAACAGTAGTTATACAAAATCACTGTGAGGACATTCCCAGAGGGAGGGTATTACGGCACACAATTAAGCCCGGTTGTATAAAAATCGCTAACTGCAGTACATTTATAATCGAAGATCAAAATTGAACTAAGTTAACGAACCCGCGTGGGTTGTACAATGCTGTCATAGATCAGATGAACGCCACTCAGTACTGATCTGAGATCTCAAACACAAATGCGGCAACATCACCAAACATATTGTAACTTTCGTGTTGTATCGAAAAGATTCCAGAATTATCGGAATAACTCGACTCTGTTTAATTCAAGTGCACAGAGTAGCCAATCTAAACATAAAAAAAACAGGCCTAGCTATTGGCAACCCATTGTCTCCCTTCTTGGCAGATTTATTTATGAGTGCTTTTGAAACACATATCACAAAAACGTTTCCAAATTATTTCAAAGTGTGGTATCGCTATGTTGACGACATTTTTGCAATAGTACCTAAAAAAACTCATACAAGATAGTCTTAAACTTTTGAATATACAAAATCCAGCTATAAAATTTACATTGGAAACAGAAGAGGATGGTGTGCTCCCCTTTTTGGACATCAAGATCGAAAAAATGAACAACAAACTCACCTTTGGTATTTACAGGAAACCGACACACACAGATAATTACATTAAGAACAACAGTTTCAACCCAAAACAACACCAACATGCCATTTTCAACAGTTTAATCTTTCGGATGATCAACTTTCCACTAAACAGAGAAGATTATCAAGAAGAATACCTACACATAAAAAAAGTAGCTATATCCAACGGTTTCAACCCAAATTTAGTAGACAAAACTGTTAACAGACTCAACAAAGCTAAGAAGATAAAAGAAACCACCACCCTAGAACCTACAGGAGAAAAAGAGAAAAAACTTTTTAAAAAAATTCACCTTCCACCCATCAGCCTATAACAAATTCCAAAAAATCTTCTCAAAACACAACATAACTCTTGCACCTCAAAATAGGTTTAATATCAGAAATTTGTTCAAGGCCCTCCCAAAAATTCAATCACTACCAAAGAAAAACCAGGAATCTATGAGATCAAATGTGAAACTTGCCCTAAAATTTATATAGGAAAAACAAAAAGAAATATTAACATCAGAACTAAAGAACATCTAAGAAACATTAAAAATGGTGAAACAGAAAAATCAGCAGTGGCTTTTCATTTTTTGAATACTAGACATGACATCAATTTGGAAACATCTCTAATAAAATATGTTAATCACCCCATAGACCTTTCCGTATGGGAAAAGATCTTCATCAACAAAAATCGTCATAGAGTCATGAATTTTGAAACTCCACCACCGGACATCTTTGACAAGTACATCACGCCATCTATTGACAAAACGGAGAAAGAAGAAACCACTACAACTTGTACTAGTCGAGTACCAGCTGAGGATAGGAGCAAGAGCTCTTGAAACATGTCCTGTGAATAAACAGTGTGAGTGAAGCAATGTGTCAATATATTCTCGATTCATTTTTGTATAAAAAAAAACTAAATAAATCTTTCGCTTTATGTTTATTTGTCCTAGAAATAATGTTATTTTAAATAAACAGTATAAGAATTTACTCCATATTCAAAGAGTATTTATCAAAAGTTAATTATTTGGCTTACTTCATCTCCATTATATGCCAATATGTACACATTTTTCATTTTCATCTGTTCACAATACTGTGAGTTGTAAAACATAAACAAAAAATGGAAGTTCAAACAAAGGAGAAGATGCGTTCCGCTAACTTTATATCTCGCATAACCCTTATTACTTCACCCATTTCCATATGTATCCTGATTAAATTCGATCTTACAGCTGCGATCTCCGTTATAACTTTGTGTATTGTTCTAAACGCACTCCCTTTATTTATTTTCAATATATTCCTGATCACCATTTGGAAGATTTCAGTTGCATAGAACCGTAATGTGAGAAGGATCATAAATATTGGATTCAATTCATATTTCCTAAGGGTTTGTGTTCTTAATGTCCATGTAGCCTATGTTCCAGTTCTTGATTACATGCTTTGATAGTCGAAATCTCATTTAGTTCTGAGATGGGATTTCCTCTATGTTGGAAAACACGAGGAGACCTTTCAAATTGAAAATTCTAATCATCAGTGATATCAGAGTAATCTGAATTCTGAAAATAATAAAAATGTATAGCTTATGAACACAAACAATGCATCTTTAACATACATTTGTGAAATAGGGGCCAATTATTTATGCAAGTAACCATAAAAAATGCTTTATTTACTATTTATTTAAAGCTGCACTACTTATTTCTTCTCAGGAACTATTGTGTAAGTTCTGCAGTTCTGCTGATCTATGTTCAATCAAGAGGCCATGAACTTAGATCAGTGTTTATACAACCAAAACTCTAAGTTTGCTTGATTGAATCTCATTTTCAAGTGCTTGAACTTAGATTATCTTTTATACAACCGGACCTTAGATTTCTAAAAATAGCTAAACTGGTTTTTACACAAAAAGCGCCAAATCGTGAAGAGTACATTTATTACTAATTACAATAAAACTTAAAATTCTTACATAATCAGTCATTTTGTATTTGACTTATGTTATTCATACACATATCTTTTTCATGTCGACTCTATCAATCCAAAACCTTAGCCTATATACGGCTAGTGTAAAGAAATGATTAATTTGAGTCAAATGGAGAATTTAATGTCGTGATGGCAAATTGGCCACTGTAGCTCAATAGGTTAGAGCGATTGGCCGGAAACCAGGATATCCGTGGCATGGCATTGAACTTTTCATATTGAGTCTATCAACCGTTAGTCCATGTAGTCTGGGATAAGCACTGGACTGGACTTGTCTACTTTACGGAGAGAATTCGACACGGTGGTCCAAACTTGGTTTACTGTACCTGTGCCACCAAGTGCGGCAACCTCATGGGGAAAGATGAAGCGAGGGGAGGCAGAGGGTGGCCGAACCAAGGAGTCACTACAGTGCAGAAAGTAGAGTACTACACTTTACCAGTTGCCAACTCCCTGGCAGGGCGGTACGGCCGTCATCCCACACTACTCCCCGTAGAGGAGATTCTGTCCCCTTCAGCTACTGTGGTGCGGGCGCTGCGGACCCTTAGCACTCGTGGTACCTCTGACGTTACTACAGGAATCTCGGCTTCAGCTGCTGTGGTGCGGGCGCTGCGGACCCTTAGCACTCGTGGTACCTCTGACGTTACTACAGGAATCTCGGCTTCAGCTGCCGTGGTGCGAGCGCTGCGGACCCTTAGCACTCGTGGTACCTCTGACGTTACTAGAGGAACCTCGGCTTCAGCTGCTGTGGTGCGAGCGCTGCGGACCCCTAGCACTCGTGGTACCTCTGACGTTACTAGAGGAACCTCGGCTTCAGCTGCCGTGGTGCGACGGCTGCGGACTCTTAGAACTCGTGGTACCTCTGACGTTACTACAGGAACCTCAGCTTCAGCTGCCGTGGTGCGGACGCTGCGGACCCTTAGCACTCGTGGTACCTCTGACGTTACTACAGGAACCTCGGCTTCAGCTGCTGTGGTGCGAGCGCTGCGGACCCTTAGCACCCCTGGTACCTCTGACGTTACTACAGGAACCTCGGCTTCAGCTGCCGTGGTGCGAACGCTGCGGACCCTTAGCACTCGTGGTACCTCTGACGTTACTACAGGAACCTCGACTTCAGCTGCTGTGGTGCGGACGCTGCGGACCCTTAGCACTCGTGGTACCTCTGACGTTACTACAGGAACCTCGGCTTCAGCTGCTGTGGTGCGAGCGCTGCGGACCCTTAGAACTCCTGGTACCTCTGACGTTACTACAGGAACCTCGGCTTCAGCTGCCGTGGTGCGAGCGCTGCGGACCCTTAGCACTCGTGGTATCTCTGACGTTACTACAGGAACCTCGGGTTTAGCTGCTGTGGTGCGAGCGCTGCGGACCCTTAGCACTCGTGGTACCTCTGACGTTACTACAGGAACCTCGGCTTCAGCTGCTGTGGTGCGAGCGCTGCGGACCCTTAGCACTCCTGGTACCTCTGACGTTACTACAGGAACCTCGGGTTCAGCTGCTGTGGTGCGAGCGCTGCGGACCCTTAGCACTCGTGGTATCTCTGACGTTACTACAGGAACCTCGGGTTCAGCTGCTGTGGTGCGAGCGCTGCGGACCCTTAGCACTCGTGGTACCTCTGACGTTACTACAGGAACCTCGGCTTCAGCTGCTGTGGTGCGGGCGCTGCGGACCCTTAGAACTCGTGGTACCTCTGACGTTACTACAGGAACCTCGGCTTCAGCTGCTGTGGTGCGGGAGCTGCGGACCCTTAGAACTTGTGGTACCTCTGACGTTACTACAGGAACCTCGGCTTCAGCTGCTGTGGTGCGAGCGCTGCGGACCCTTAGAACTCCTGGTACCTCTGACGTTACTACAGGAACCTCGGCTTCAGCTGCCATGGTGCGAGCGCTGCGGACCCTTAGCACTCGTGGTATCTCTGACGTTACTACAGGAACTCGGGTTCAGCTGCTGTGGTGCGAGCGCTGCGGACCCTTAGCACTCGTGGTACCTCTGACGTTACTACAGGAACCTCGGCTTCAGCTGCTGTGGTGCGGGCGCTGCGGACCCTTAGAACTCGTGGTACCTCTGACGTTACTACAGGAACCTCGGCTTCAGCTGCTGTGGTGCGGGCGCTGCGGACCCCTAGCACTCGTGGTACCTCTGACGTTACTACAGGAACCTCGGCTTCAGCTGCTGTGGTGCGGGAGCTGCGGACCCTTAGAACTCGTGGTACCTCTGACGTTACTACAGGAACCTCGGCTTCAGCTGCTGTGGTGCGGGCGCTGCGGACCCTTAGACCTCCTGGTACCTCTGACGTTACTACAGGAACCTCGGCTTCAGCTGTTGTGATGCGAGCGCTGCGGACCCTTAGAACTCCTGGTACCTCTGACGTTACTACAGGAACCTCGGCTTCAGCTGTCGTGGTGCGAGCGCTGCGGACCCTTAGAACTCGTGGTACCTCTTACGTTACTACAGGAACCTCGACTTCAGCTGCCGTGGTGCGAGCGCTGCGGACCCTTAAAACTCCTGGTACCTCTGACGTTACTACAGGAACCTCGACTTCAGCTGCCGTGGTGCGAGCGCTGCGGACCCTTAGAACTCCTGGTACCTCTGACGTTACTACAGGAACCTCGGCTTCAGCTGCTGCGGTGCAAGCGCTGCGGACCCTTAGAACTCCTGGTACCTCTGACGTTACTACAGGAACCTCGGCTTCAGCTGCTGTGGTGCAAGCGCTGCGGACCCTTAGCACCCCTGGTACCTCTGACGTTACTACAGGAACCTCGACTTCAGCTGCTGTGGTGCAAGCGCTGCGGACCCTTAGAACTCCTGGTACCTCTGACGTTACTACAGGAACCTCGACTTCAGCTGCTGTGGTGCAAGCGCTGCGGACCCTTAGAACTCCTGGTACCTCTGACGTTACTACAGGAACCTCGGCTTCAGCTGCCGTGGTGCGAGCGCTGCGGACCCTTAGAACTCCTGGTACCTCTGACGTTACTACAGGAACCTCGGCTTCAGGTGCTGTGGTGCAAGCGCTGCGGACCCTTAGAACTCCTGGTACCTCTGACGTTACTACAGGAACCTCGGCTTCAGCTGCTGTGGTGCAAGCGCTGCGGACCCTTAGAACTGCTGGTACCTCTGACGTTACTACAGGAACCTCGGCTTCAGCTGCTGTGGTGCGGGCGCTACGGACCCTTAGAACTCCTGGTACCTCTGACGTACTACAGGAACCTCGGGCCAAACATTCAAGCCCGTCCCGTAGGAGAGTTGTTCGGATTGGGTTGGACTCGAGGCGGCAGTGGTTCCCGATACCCATGGATGTTCGCGTACGTCTCCGGACGGGGTTGAGGGAAGCCATATATTCCCGCGTACTAGCCGCCATAGCTAGTAGAAGCTGTGCTAGATCACCAGGCGGCCCCACCGAGGTCATATCAGTAGCCTTTCCATTTTGGAGTTGGCGCCCGTAATTGACGTATCCATTTCCATCCCGTCTTGAGTCCACAGGACCAGATGGGGGGGGGGCTTGTTAGTCTCTAGGTCTTGCCCTATGGAAAGCCCCACGGAGGCACCGGGCGCCCTTTGGGGTCAGCTCCCTGGTTGGAGAGGGAGGTCAGCGACAGCTGCCCTACGTAGATCCCTATTGTTAATCCCACACTACTGTGTTATTGAAACTTTAACGCCAGAGGTTCTACTCCCATTAGTCCTGGACCCGTAGGACCAAGGACCCGGGCCTACTTCTACCAGGGAGTTACCGAGCTGTCCCAAAAGCTCGCCCAGCGCCTCCGTGGAGCTTTCCATGGGACAAGACCTAAAGACTAACAAGCCCCCCCCATCTGGTCCTGTGGACTCAAGACGGGATGGAAGTGGATACGCCACATATGCGCGCCAACCACAAAAGGAAGGCTACCGATATGACCTCGGTGGGGTCGCCTGGTAATCTAGCACACCTTCTACTAGCTATGGAGGCTAGTACGCGGGAATATATGGCTTACCTTAACCCGGTCCGGAGACGTACCCGATCTCCCACGGGTATCGGGAACCACTGCCACCTCGAGTCCAACCCAATCCGAACAACTTCCATTCAGGGAGGGGCTCGAATGTTCGGCCCGAGGTTCCTCTAGTAACGTCAGAGGTACCACGAGTGCTAGGGGTCCGCAGCGCCTGCACCACGACAGCTGAAGGGGACGGATCCCCTCCCCTACGAGATGTGTTACTGAAACGGCCAACCAGGTCGGCCTGGAATCCGAAAACCGTGCTACAAAAGGAAGAAGTGTTTACCAAGAGTATATCATCCTGCCATGCACCGCCGAGACACCCGCCGACACACCAGATGAGATATGATATGATAATGGAGATGAAATGGAGGGACAGGAAATTCGAGGAAAACCCCAGAAAAACCATGGGTCAGATAGGCCGGTGACGGGAATCGTACCCGGACCTTCGAATGCAGACCACAGACGAAACCGTACGTGGTAGAGGTCTTGACTAAGTCGCAATATGTTGTACTCTGGACATAAATATGCCCATACAAAAGTATTAAATGTTATTGAATATTCTCGTAATTCCCGTTGTCATCAATTGCCGGGGACGCTGTTATGTCAACCAGTTCCGGATATAACGCGCTCTTCTGCACGATTTAAACCCGAAACAGTAAATAAAAAATACGTTACACGACTCCACAAGTGGTTGTTGCCCACAGTCATCGTCCGGCAGCGCTGTTTTCAGAGAAGAGGAAAATACACGTTATAAAACCCACTGAAACCAAATCAACATTTCTAGCAAAAGATAAAACAAAGATTATATTACGTAAATCACTGTCCTCCGAGCGCAATTTTCAGATGAGGGAACAAAAAGAAGTTGCTTGGGGCTAGATCTGGTGAGTCAAGCAGTTCAAACCGTAACTTGTGGATTTTCGCCACTGCAACCGCTGAGGTGTCATACAGTGCTTTGTCTTGGTGCACAGTATGCTCCTGTGATGGTTTTTCCTTTTTGAAGATAATTGATTACAATAACTCCATGACGACCCAAAAAAACAGTCGCCATCACTTTCCTAGCTGAAAAAAGTTTTTTTTTTTTTTTTTATAGCCTCTTCCCCCTTTGTAGTTTACTGTTTGGATTTTATTTTTGTTTCGGGCGTATAATGGTGTATCCAAATTTCATCTACAGTAATTAATCGGCACCAAAACCCGGATTTACTGCGCCTAAACTGCGCCAACAGAGCGTTGAATATGTTCATTCGAACACGTTTTTGGTCTAACGTGAGCAAACGTGGCACTCAACGCGCGGACAGCTTTCTCATGTCTAAATGTTGATTTAATATGTGACAAACACGTTTTTTTGACATGTTCATAGCCTCTGCTATCTCTCTCACTTTAATTCGGTGGTCGTCTAGCACCATTTGGTGAACTTTGGCGATGTTTTCTTCAGTCGACCGAACGTTCATCGTCTCCCAAGCTGTTACGGCCACATTTAAATTTAGCTGCCCAAAATTTCACTGTGGTAAATGATGGTACAGAGTCCCCATACACAGAATCCAACTAATCTTTGTTTTGCGTAGGCGTATTGCCTTTCAAAAACAAATATATAATGACAGATCGATACTCGATTTTGTCCATTTTTATAAAAACACTCACATTAACTCACTCAAACGACTTACATAACAACTGAGCGTCGAAAATGGCTGAAACTTTGGTGAGTAACTGTCAACAGATGATCAACGAAATTCACTAGATTTTATTTACGAGTGCTGCCATCTACATGTTGAGATCGGAAACTTTTCAGACCACTCTTGTATCTTATCTACAGAAATATTCCCAGCCTACTAGCTAAGTCGTTGTTTCGAAGCACTTGGAGGAGACATAACCTCATTGTCATTGCTGACATCCTTTCTCTTCTATCTACTTACGTGTTTAATGTTTGGAGTCTTATATTTTTAAATATGTGCTTACTTCTTCCCATTTTAGAAGTAAAGGCAACACAAACTGAGAGCTTCAGCTATACGGAGACTAATCAAAACAAATCGCAACATACATTTGGAGATATAAACAGTTTCGAACAAATGACTCAAGGAAATGCAATTTATAGCCCTCTAGTGCTGTCCAATCCGAAAAAGGGTGGAGAGATTTGCAGTGTTTCAGGAAAATTGAAGGCAGGTGGCTGTCTAACCGGAAAAAGAGGCTTGTCACTGTCGCAGCGCCAAAGTATTTAAATTTTTAAATACACTTGGAGGTGGAATACCAAAATGATACTCTCGGAAGATGTACTCAGATGTTCAATCTATCAATGAAAAGAAAGATAACTTTTTCGATCAATTTTGCGTACATCCCTGGCAAAGATAACCTTCGACATAAGCTGAAGTTTAATATCTACCTTCAAATAGAAATTCTACATCATTTCACACATTTATTTAACTGCATTTAGTGACAACCGGTGGTACTCTTAGACAACAGTCTCTGGCACAGTATTTTGTTTTCTTTATGGAGTCCTGCAAACAATGCTTCGCGGGCTGGAAGATATCGTCTCCTGTACAGCGATCATTATGTATTTGTTTCTAGGAATGTAAACCGCGATGAAAAATTCATATTCAGCAAACCTGTTCAATGAAAACCAGTTTTCCTAAGTAATGCAACGAGAGATTCTGAATCCATTACAGTGTGCTTGAAATCACTAACTGCATTCGGTTAGGACTGTTTCAATAAATTATAGAACTACAGTAGAAGCCGCATAACATCTCACAGCGAAAGGAAAAAACAAGTATTGTACTGCTAATGAATGTATTTATGTACATATACATTCACGTGACTTTCGCTACTCTCGTACAAACACTTGTTTATCTATCTACTTCAAAGTACACTTTATCTTATTATTAACTTTATTGCAGTAATATGGGAATACAGTAGACTTTAAGTGATAGTCAAATGTTTTAAAACTGGTTGTCTAGATGACGATCTTTGACATTACGTTCTATTTGTATGTCCAAGAGATAAAAAATGAATAACGACAAGGGAATATGGGAATACAGTAGACTTTGAGTGATAGTCAAATGTTTTAAAACTGGTTGTCTAGGTGACTTTCTTTGACATTACGTTCTATTTGTATGCCCAAGAGATAAAAAATGAATAACGACAAGGGAATATGGGAATACAGTAGACTTTAAGTGATAGTCAAATGTTTTAAAACTGGTTGTCTAGGTGACTTTCTTTGACATTACGTTCTATTTGTATGCCCAAGAGATAAAAAATGTGTAATGGCTTTCTATTTGAGAAAAGGTTAAATATTGGAAACAAAGAATATCTCGAATATCTCGAAATGGATATCCTTGAAAAAAAAATGTTACTTGACATAAAGCTTTTTTAAGAGATATACACTTTGTACAGGGTGATTTACTCACCCGGTCTCTGTATCTTGGTGGTAGTGTCACGTTCAAGAGGTCCCTAGTTCTAATCTCGGTCAGAGTGATAAAGTTTTCCATTATCGTGATAGATGAATGTCTGGTGACTAAGCTCTATGTACCCTGTACTCATTCAACGTCCGATATGACTTAACATTGGAGAACATTGGCTCGTCCCTATTACCTTCTTCTGCAATCTCTCGGACAGTCAGCCTTTGATTGAAATGCATAATGTTATTTGACTTTCCCGTCGGTAGATGTCGAGGATCATACTTCCGTCCGGCCATTTCAGCGAATACGGCTTAAGCAGTCACTTCCGTACGCTTGCTGTTTCATTTGGTGTAAAGGTTTTCTTAAATTTCAAATTCAATGCAGACACGTACGATTCTGACTCAGAAATCTCAAAATTTAGAAACTGTGCGACACAACGTTCTACTCAAAACAGCTCTGAACAGTAAAAGACATAAAATGATGAAACTTGCGGTTGCTAGGTATTACACACCGCTTTTGCAGGGATGCCAATCGCATTTCGTACCTACACTCCAGTGGCGTGAACAATTCCTGATAATTTATGCCAAAAGCCTTTTCCTTCATATCGTTAAATGAGAAATCTCAAGATGGTCTAAAACTAATAGATAAATAAAATGCTCCTCAAAATATAGAATTTCCGGGCAAAAGAACGTATTTTGTAACATGAGCTGGAAAAAATAGAGTTTTTAATATTCCATTTCCCCTCACGGTAGCTCCTATATTTACACCAGCCACCACTGAAACTGTCTATCGATAAGCTTGCAATCCTATTAGATGCAATACAATATTCGTGTCTATACCAAGCACCACTCAAACATTCCTAGACTAATCGTGTCTGATGTGGGTGCTAGGAACTGAGGTAATTAAAACACGATACTCGGTGGAAAGCAGTGTCCATAATTACGTCAGCCATCTTCGACTTTATGCACAAGTGAGCAAGCAAACCACCATAGTGTAAGTTCATATACATGCCAGTCACTGCTGGGCAACCTGCCGCCACTGATAGTTCACGGAGAAACGTACTCGATGCGAGGTAAGCTTCCTGTAAAAACCAACCGCCATTGATATAGCCCATGGTTAAACATAACCATACTTGATGCAAGTATATCACCAACATACACTGATTTAAACCACGCTTAAAACTAAGACTGTTGAGGCAGTGACTAGAAAAAGCCACTGATATAACCCGCGGTTAAACAGGTGTACTGGTGCAGGACAAACAACCGCCACAGATCTAACCCACAGTTAAACATAGGCGTACTTGTACAGGACAACCAACCGCCACTGATATAACACACGGTTAAATATAGACGTACTTGTACAGGATAAACAACCGCCACTGCTCTAACCGACTGTTAAACATAGGCGTACTTGTATAGGACAATCAACCGCCACTGATTTAACCCACGGTTAAATATAGACGTACTTGTACGGGACAACCAACCACCACTGATATAACCCACGGTTAAACATAGATATACTTGTACAGGGCAACAAACCGCCACTGATATAACCCACAGTTGAACATAACGTACTTGTACGGGACAACAAACCACCACTGATATAACCCACGGTTAAACATAACGTACTTGTCCGGGACAACAAACCGCCACTGATATAACCCAGGTTAAACATAACATACTTGTACGGGACAACAAATCGCCACTGATATAACCCGCAGTTAAACATAACATACTTGTACGGGACAACAAACCGCCACTGATATAACCCACGGTAAAACATAACGTACTTGTACGGGACAACAAACCGCCACTGATATAACCCAGGGCTAAACATATCGTACTTGTACAGGACAACAACCGCCACTCATATAACCCAGGGTTAAACATAACGTACACAGGACAAACTACCGCCACTGATATAACCCACGGTTAAACATACCATACTTGTACGGGACAACAAACCGCCACTGATATAACCCAGGTTAAACATAACATACTTGTACGGGACAACAAACCGCCACTGATATAACCCACAGTTAAACATACACATACTTGTACAGGACAAAAAACCGCCACTGATATAACCCAGGGTTAAACAGACATAATTGTAAAGGACAACAAACCGCCACTGATATAACCCTAGGTTAAACCTAACATACTTGTAAAGGACAACAAACCGCCACTGATATAACCCACAGTTAAACATAACGTACTTGTACAGGACAACAAACCGCAACTGATATAACCCACAGTTAAACATAACGTACTTGTACAGGACAAACAACCGCCACTGATATAACCCACAGTTAAACATAACCGTACTGTAAAGGACAAACAACCGCCACTGATATAACCCACAGTTAAACCTAACATACTTGTAAAGGACAACAAACCGCCACTGATATAACCCTAGGTTAAACCTAACATACTTGTACGGGACAACAAACCGCAACTGATATAACCCACAGTTAAACATAACGTACTTGTACAGGACAAACAACCGCCACTGATATAACCCACAGTTAAACATAACCGTACTGTAAAGGACAAACAACCGCCACTGATATAACCCACAGTTAAACATAGCATACTTGTACGGGACAACAAACAGCCACTGATATAACGCACGGTTAAACATAGAGATACTTGTACAGGACAACAAACCACCACTGATATAACCCACAGTTAAACAGAGATACTTGTACAGGACAATAAACCGCCACTGATATAACCCACAGTTAAACATAACATACTTGTAAACGACAAACAACCGCCACTGATATAACCCACGGTTAAACATAACATACTTGTACGGGACAACAAACCGCCACTGATATAACCCAAAGTTAAACATAACATACTTGTAAAGGACAAACAACCGCCACTGATATAACCCACGGTTAAACATAACCGTACTTGGTGCGAGGCAGCGCAACTTCCGCATCACGTGAGCAGCCAGCCGCGTATCTCAGCAGCAAAAGACAAGCAGTGTTGGCCAAGGCGAGCCATGCACAACCAGGAAACTGGTTTCTAACCGGGAAGAGGAGATGTGCCGTGGAGTGAGGGGGCACATTGCTTCGGGGCAATTTGCTTGCTCCTGATTCTCCGAGGATCTGCAAATATGCTCCTCAATCGCTTCACGGTACGCCAATAACTCAAAAGTCTATGACGATTAATAAATCACTGACTCTAAATATCAGGAACAACTGCCTACTGCAACATTATAATCATTTTCAGTTTATCTTAGAAACGAATCCTTGCTTCTATGTAAAAAGATGTACCGTCTAATTTTGTATACTTAATTGCACTGTAAATGCATTTGTACCAACGAATTTATAAGCAAGCTCGTGTTTTCAACACATTACTTTACACACCCCTGTACAAATTCTACATATATGGTTTTATTTTAAGACCAGGTTGATTATTATTTTTTTAAATCCATTGTGATAGGTAGGTTGAGTGATTTAACAAGATCTACATTTTTGTATAGAATATTTTGTCTATCTTCTAGAATTTATTACTTATATTCAGAAGGATGATGTGATGTGTAGTGTTTAACGCCCGCTTTTACTACATACGGCACCGCAGGCGGTGACACTGACGGTACATGAGATGAAGATGGAGCACTGGTGGAATGAGATGGCGGGGGAAACCAGAGGTCCCAGAGAAAACCCACCCCAGAGCCGTGTTGTCCACCACCAATCTCACTTTGCGGTCGCCTGGGATCGAACCCGGGCCGCCTTGGTGAGAGCCAAGCGGTCTAACCAATTCAGAAGGAAGAAAATTCACGTTTTACTATACATTTGTTAAGGAAATATCTTAAACATATAGCACTTTTTCAGAAATTGAAATGGCTGTGCAAAGTTGTTCATACAAACGGTCTGAACGTGGTTCAAACTTACCAATTCTTGTACATTTTTTCAACTTTGAATTCGTTATACGAGCGCCACCCTGATCATGCATATAGAACCTAAATGTCAAAGACTGTCATCTAGGCAACCAGTTTTAAAATATTTGACTATCACTTAAAGTCTACTGTATTCCCATATTCCCTTGTCGTTATTCATTTTTTATCTCTTGGACATACAAATAGAACGTAATGTCAAAGACCGTCATCTAGACAATTAGTTTTAAAACATTTGACTATCACTTAAAGTTTACTGTATTCCCATATTCCCTTGTCGTTATTCATTTTTTATCTCTTGGACATACAAATAGAACGTAATATCAAAGACCGTCACCTAGCCAACCAGTTTTAAAACATTTGACTATCACTTAAAGTCTACTGTATACCCACATTCCCATGTCGTTATTCATTTTTTATCTCTTGGACATACAAATAGAACGTAATGTCAAAGACCGTCATCTGGACAACCAGTTTTAAAACGTTTGACCATCACTTAAAGTCTACTGTATACCCACATTCCCTTGTCGTTATTCATTTTTTATCTCTTGGACATAAAATTGTACGTAATGTCAAAGACCGTCATCTAGACAAACAGTTTTGAAACATTTGACCATCACTTAAAGTCTACTGTGTTCCCATATTCCTAATATAAAATTAACAATAAGATAATGTTTATGTTGAAGTATATACTTCAACCAATTTTAACATTAAGTACATGATAAGAAAGGTATTGATATTTTAGCATCTGTTCCCTGTACGAGAGGAGGTTTTTGTACATGTACATTTAATTGGTGATTTCGTCTAACAAAGACATCAAACCGGTGGTGATTTACGTCAAATAACTGCGGAAACTTGTGTCAATAATAATGAACTAAGACATTTTCGTTAATTCGAGTGCTTAAATTACAAGCAACAACGAAGTAGTTATTTATAAAAATAAAGGCGGATATCAGGGCAGCATTGTCATTCGGTAGTTCGAATTACATATACCTATAACGTTTTACTTTCGCTACCGCGCACTTAAGGTTGAGTATGGAGCATTTCGATAGCGATATTTAATGGCAGCAGGCTTTTATTAATTCTGTTACAGAGCATTTCAATCCGCTCGACGTTCAGATGTTTCATTCCCACGGGTCATAGTACGTACGTACGTACGTATGGCGCGATGCAGGTCAAGTTGAGGAGGTTATTTCGGGAACGGCGCGAGAGGGATAATTCCCGTATATCAACAGGCGGCCGGAACCGAGTTAAATACTCGCAATGTCCTTACGGTACGTGCGTCGTCTCCCTAAACACTCTCGGCGGCCTAACGCATGCTTCTGGTCCTACGGGAAAGGAAAACTGAAACTGTAGGGAGATAAATATATTTGCACAATGCTGAAAGCAAGGAGGCCAATAGAAAGCAGAGCAAAAAGAGGAAGGAGTAAACCATGGACAGGAAAAAAAGGAGTAAACATACAAATAAAAGAAGAATGGAGTGGGACTTAGGAGAATTATCTGAAAGATGAGAGTATTGGACTATTGCAGAACTTTACGGAGGGGATTCGACACCCAGACCGCATACTTGGTCATGAAATGAAATGTGTAGTGTTCAACGCCCGCTTTTACTACATACGGCACCGCAGGTGGTGACACTGATGATACATGAGATGAAGATGGAGCACCGGTGTAATGAGATGGCGGGGGAAACCGGAGGTCTCGGAGAAAACCGGCCCCAGCGCCATGTTGTTCACCAGAAATCTCACTTTGCGGTCGCCTGGGATCGAACCTGGGCCGCCTTGGTGAGAGCCAAGCGGTCTAACCACTGAGCCACGGCGCGACCGGCACCCCCTGGAGGAAGGATGAGGCGAGAGAAAACGGAGTTCCCAAAGAGCCACGGCAGTACAGAGGGCAGGGTTCATATACAAGGACTGTTCAATATAGTATGATCACATTTTTTTGACAACGTACCTTTACTCATCCTCACAATTTTGAGGGTCCTTCTCAAAATAGTCTCCCCTGAATGGGATACAGTTGTCCCAGCGATTCTGTCAGTCTTCATAGAGATGCTGGAAACCATTTTTCAGATATCCTTCAAAATCGCCTCCGCAGCCTTCACCACTGCTTCTGATGACGGATAATGCCTCCCACGAAGGCATTACTCCAAGTTAAGGAATAGAAAAGAGTCACATGGGGCTAAATCCGGACTATAGGGAGGGTGAAGGATATACTTCATGTTGATTTTTGCAAGATATTCAGCAACAACATTGGCAATATGCGGCCGGGCATTATCGTGGTGCAGCAACCAGCCTGCTTCACGGAAATGTGGTCTTTTGCGCCTGATATGGACTTGCAATGTTTTCGGACATCCCTGTAGTATTGTCCAGTTACTTATGTGTGTGCAGGTACAACATGCTGATAAACCATTCCATGAATATCAAAGAGTGACATGACCATAACTTTCCCAGCAGAAGCAACCACTTTTGCTTTTTTGGGGGTTGGTGATGAAGGAGATTTCCACAATGTGCTTTGCTGTTTACTCTCAGGATCAAAATGATGTAGCCAAGTTTCATCAGCAGTGATTACGTTTGAAAGACTCTCCGGATCTTCCTCTAACATCAACTTTAACTGTATGTTACCTCCATTGCAGCGGTAGGCGATACTGACATGTCTGAACTTGCCTGGTTCTCACAGGCGGGAACCAGGAGTACGAGCAATGGAACTACTACGGCGTGTTTGTTTCACATTAAGTTAACAGAATGAATTTTAGTGCGAAAAATTATGACCGTAAAAAATTATTGAACAGCCCTCGTATTTTGCTATAACTAGACCGCGAACGAAATAGTAAGAGGCGTAGCTTACCAACTCTACCGTCATGTTAGGTTGTCTCTCCTACATCGCGCGGGCTGCACTGGTCATCTGTTTCAGTCGCTTTCGCATTCACTGTTCTGCCGAATCAGTGCTTCGCTGCTCAGTACAAATGGACAGACAATAGAGAATTACGATAAAGAAATTCACAAGGGAAAAAGAAAGGTACGGAATTGTATAATAAAATGGCGAAAAAATGAAGAAGTGAATAATGAATAGAACAAATGACACCATACAGGAATGTCATATGTCTACCCTTTATTATTTGGTATACAAATTACTTTTACGTAACAGGAATCTAGAAAAACTGAAGTCTTAAGAGTTTTAATGACGTATAGTCTGTTGAAATTAATGTCAGTATAACACTTCAGACTTTTAGTCCCCTTCTGCCCAACTGTCGACCTATGGCCTCGTTCGCTAAAGTGCCTAATCGCTATGTAGCCAATCCAAGTACCAGTATTTTAAAACTGTTTAATAAGACCGATAATGTAATTATTATTTTATGTTAACGTTATAATGTCATTGTGAATGGCAAAGTCCTCGCGTGAATGGGAAGATTTCTGTGTGATTGCGGCATAAGTGTCTATGTGCTAGTCAGTTTGTGTGGATGCATCAATAAAAACAAAGCAGCGACGAGGAAAATAAATATCATCCACCAACCAGCTGTTTAAAAAAGTGACTATCGCTTAAAGCCTTCTTTTATTTACACCAAATGAAACATGTGCAGTTTAAGTATTATGTTCATTAACAGACCAAAAACCGAGCTTTAGTAAGGATAGTGCAGTAACACACTGGTTAACATGGTAACGAGACATGATGCTCGTATGTTTTCACTCATGCGCAACAGAGATTACATCGATATGAGAATACAATGTAAACAACACGAGCTTCAAAACAATCGTACGGACTGGAACACATTACGTAAACTTTACGTTAATAACTGTAAATTTGCAAGCAGCTTGGACACAGTTATTACAAAAAAGAGATGCTTTGACGTCATTGTGATTCTTAGATACAACCCACCTTCCATAATCTCCTGTAACATGATATTAGAGCTTCCGTTTCCATACACTGCTTTATTTTTTGCCCAAAAGAAGTAGAGGAAATACTGTGACGAAAAGCAGCGATTGTTTAACAGAAGACATTCTCAATTTATCGTCTAATATGCTTTTCTCCACTCGGATTTTTATTTGTTCTTTTGGCACTGATTAGAGAAGATAATTTGAAAGTCATTTGTAATGAAAAGTTAGATCTCCTCGTTCCTTTGACCTTTCCGATGACCATAAATTGCAAGGGCAGTCATTTGAAGTTTGGAGTTTCCCTGTTTCTCGCGTGTTCGTGCGTCGGAAAACCATCTTTATATATTCACACAGAAAAAAAAGACAAATTACATTATCATAAAGCTTTAAATTCATTAGCTTAACTGTAACTATGTTGTATTATATATAACTAAAACTTTTATTGACGGTACGAAATTCGCCGGATCAGCTAGTTCCTCATACACTCATTATATCTTCAAAATTTTCAGATGTAATCATCCAATAATACAAACTTCGACACAAAATGAAAGACACGCTTGAAATTAAAAATTCTACTCCATTGTCACACAGTAAATTATTTAATTTTATACTATTCCTACATAAGATGACGAGACATGTGTATCTTTGCCATCTTAAGAGCGATTATGTTATTACGGCAAGAAGAACATGGACCACGGGCTGGACTCTACAGCGCTACGGAGGGAATTGAACACGGAACTTCAAACTCTTTTTTTTTTTTTTTTTTTTTTTTTGTTGTTGTAATCTACGTCCTCCAACGTAGTCATATCGGGCGATGGATGGAATGGGTGAAATGATGCTCAAATGTGTCCAGGGTCCATAGAGCTTAGAGTTACCCGACATTCGTCTTCCGGAATAAGGAAAACCCCCGAAAAAACCGTATCAAGGTAACTCACCCTGACCGAGATTCGAACTCGCGAATGAACGTGACGTAGACACGCTACCACCACGATACCGAGGCAGGCCCAAACTTAGTCTGCTGTAGCTATACAATGTATGCTCCTCACTGGAGCATCCCAGGAGGAGACTAAAGGTGGCCGTCTTAAGAAGTCACAACACTGCAGAGGGGAGGGTTCCTAGCTGGAGACTCCCCGGCAGGACAGAACAACCACCATACCACCCTACCCCCCTAGGGGAGGGGATCCGACCCCTTCAGCTCCTGTGGTGCGAGCGCTGTGGACCCTAGCACACGTGTTATCTCTGACGTTACTAGAGAAGCCTCCGGCTGAACATTCAAACCCCTCCCTGTTGGGAGTTTTTCCGATTGGGTTGGACCCGAGGAAGCAGCGATTCTCGATACCCGTAACAGATCGGCTACTTCTGTTTCTGACGGGGTTGAAGGAAGCGTCAAGTTCCCAGGTACTAAGCTGCAGAGCTAGTAGAAGGTGTGCTAGATCACCACGCGGCCCCACCGAGGTTATTAGTCTTCCCTTAGGGTTGACCCGTGTCAGTGGCGTATGCACTTCCACCCTGTAATGCGGAGCGGGGCTAGATAGACTCTAGGACTTACCCCACAGGAAAGAGCTCCGGGATATGTCCGGCGGCGGTTTTGATAACTCCCGGGTAAGGAGAGAGGGGGTTTACCGTCCACGTAGGTACTCTCACGCGACCACCCTACCGTGGTCCTAAAACGGCCCACCAGGTTGGCCGGATACCGGAAACCGTCCTATCCAAGATGGAAATCCTTACCAGGAACATATCATCCTGCCATGCACCGCCGACACTTCTACCCTGAAAGAGACCACCAGATAAGAGATGGAGGGATAGGAAATTAAGCTACACAGCATTCGCCTGGCGACCTGGGAAAACACCGAAAAGAAAGCCATGGATCAGGAAGGTCGGCCACGGCAGTTTAGTTAACGCGTGTGCACGTCGGCCGCTGCCTCTGACGAACTCTTATTATCGTTTTACAACCCCGGCCCTCCTTCTCCCAGTACGTTCTGTGAGGTTGCCACCTTTCTCGATCCGTCATGGGTATCGTACGAGGTTTCGTCTAAATAAACTATCTTATGTCCATTGCTGCAAAACCTTCTTAGTTTTGACACACACACACACACACACACACACACACACACACACACACACACACACACACACACACACACACATAGTCAAGCTACAATTCTGGATTCCATAATAACCCTTATCTTATTCAAAGTGCGGTATTTGAAACCCAGCTCCTTTAGGAGACCGCGCAAAGTGCAGTGTTCCATAAGGAAAATCACAAATTTCTTGCAAATGTACAACCAATTCGTCTAAGGTGAACGCTCTCTCTTTTGCATACAATCTCTAAATTTCTCGACGAACTAAATCGCATGTGAATTATCTACTTTAGAGAAACATTTCCTTTTGTTTTCACACTTGATCGGCGTCTTTGATATTCCTTTCGTCACAATATTTCTTACTGTATTTTTGTGAATACCCAGAATTTATCAGGTTCATTGCATGACCCCTTACCAAGATTATTTGTCAGCACATATTTATATGTGTTCAAAACAAGCGCTTGAATTTGCTTAGAAAGAGTTCCCGTTATAACTTTGTTTTTTGAGGCTTCTGCAGTAACATAACTCGGCCCAGTTATTCACACTTTTGTCTTCACTTTGATTATTTTCACTTGACTGAAAGTTATCTACTACTTCATTTGCATTTACCACTGCATTTCCCTCCCACGGTCTCCACATCGTGACACACAACGAATTTCTGCACGCAAATGAAACAGATCAACTGGAAGTTGGAACTTTGGCAACTGAGACTCCACGTGGAGTAAACATGCGACTGTCACTTGCAGAAAATCAGGGTTGCTATTGGTCCTCAACGATAGTGTTCTATTTCTGAAGGGTGGCGATATATTTATGACGGTCATTAGTGGACGGGAGGGTCCGTTTCGTTTGAGAGGCAACTGCACTCGCGTTGACTAGATAGACTTCAATCGAACCCAGGCTTCCCGAATGTGGACCACAGATGAAAATGCCTCCCGCTCGTTCATCGACCAAGGAGTAATAACAGTAAATTTTGGTCTTTGTTTTAATTAGATTATTGTTTTATTTTTTATTTAATGTCTCAAAAATTGACAAATGTATTAGGGATAAACTGTCAAACGCCAGGTATTTCACCTCGGATGTCATAAAACTACTTCAACAAATGTGTATCATCATTTACGTCGAGGAATAGTGGGCAGAAAAAGTCGTGCGAGTGTAAATACTCGACGCTATGTTGTTAACTAGGGTGATCTAGCGATATCGTCATCATAATTATGCTGTAATCCTGAGCGCCAGGGGCTCATCACCTATTTATGCAAATTGTTGTGTAAACGCCAATTAAACTATCAGTTCCAAACAATTTATAGCTGCTTAATTTTAATAGAGTTATTATTTCGGGAAGATAGAAGATCTCTTTTTAATATTGTCTCATGGCCCGCCACAGTCTTAACAAATTGCAGTTTCAGTTTTCTTCCAGAAAATGTTTCTATGGTAAGGCAATTCAAAATGAAGGTTCCGTTAATTTCTTCTCTATCTAATAACAAATAATAACCAGACCAGGCCGAACAATTCGAGGTCTAGAATCATACTTCAAAGTCCCTTCATTATTTTCTTTCTGTCACGTTCAAGAGGTCCCTAGTTCTAATCTCGATCAAGGAGATACACTTTTCTCTAATCCTGAAAGATAAATGTCTAGTAACTAAGCTCTATGTACCCTGTACTCATCTGAACATTATTTCATTCATCGTCCGATATGACTTAACATTGGGGGACATTGAATCGTCTCTGTAGTGTCACGTTCAAGAAGTCCCTAGTTCTAATCTCGGTCAGGATGATAAGCTTTTCTCTTATCCTGAAATATGCATGTCTGGTAACTCTAAGCTCTATGTATCCTAGACTCATTTGAACATTTCATTCATCGTCCGATATGACTTAACGTTGGAGGTTTTCTTTTATCCTGAAAGATGAATGTCTGGTAACTCTAAGCTCTATGTATCCTAGACTCATTTGAACAACATTTCATTTATCGTCCGGTATGACTTAACGTTGGAGGACTTTGGTCCATCTCTGTAGTGTCACGTTCAAGAGATCCTAGTTCTAATCTGGGTCAGGCTGATAAAGTGCTCCCATATCCTAAAAGATGAATAGCTATTAACTCCAAGCTCTATGTACCTTGGATTTATTTGAACATCATTTCATTCATCGTCCGATATTAGTTCTCGTTGGAGAACATTGGCCCGTCTCTGTGGCGTGGTGGTAGTGTCACGTTCAAGAGGTCCATAGTTCTAATCTTGGTCAGAGTGATAAGGTTTTCCCTTATCCTGAAGGATGAATGTCTGATAACTCTAAGCTCTATGTAACCCGTACTCATTTGAACACCACTTCATTCATCGTCCGAAATGGCTTAACGTTGTATTATGATGATTTTTGGGGGTAATTTATGTCCTCCAACGTTGTCATATCGGACGATGAATGAAACGGGTGAAATGATGCTTAAATGAGTCCGGGGTCCATGTAGCTTGGAGTTAGTTGAAATTCGTCTATCAGGATGAGGTAGAAACCCGGAAAAAACCTTATCCAGGTAACTCACTCTGACCGAGATTCCAACTTGGGACCTCTTGGACGTGAGGCAGATGTGCTACCATCTACGCTACCGAGGTGGGTAGATAATGATAATTATATAATGATAATGATGATGATGATGATGATGATGATGATGATGATGATGAAGAAAGGAAATTGCATAATATGTCCCGGATTCTTAAGAGTTTGCATTATATATGTTCTTCTAACTGCCCATGAATTTCCCAACAGCATCATAAGAATCTTCAGTTCAAGTATTTCTGTCTCATTTTGTCTCCTTCAATATGTTTGCAACAGGCTCGTTCTAGATTAAATGTGACAGGAACTTATTATTTTAACTTCCCTGGTATTATGAATGTGTAGATACACAAAAATCAACGAAATAATGGATGATTACGCTCGTATTTTGTAAAAACAAAACAATAAGGAAACATTTTGATCGGAAACTGGTTACAAGTTCCATGGTGTCATTAGATGTACGGCACGTTGCTCTATAACCTTCTCTCAATTCGGTATCATCCAGCTGGTCCACAAATGTCTTGAAGATACTCATATAAGCTTCAGTATCTACAGTCGTATCAAAGAAAATGGGACCAAGGATGCATGGTTCAGGTTTATATGGATCGCACTGTATTTGATAGGTTGTCGGCCCCCATATTTTAGTTTGCCTGCAACGTTTTATGCAGTAGAGAAGTGAAATGTGTAGCTTGAATTACACGTCCTGTGCCGTGGCATATTAGGCTAGGGCACTTAACTTTGGATCCCACCCCTGGGGAACATCGGATTTCGATTCCCGGGAATAGGACCGGTACACACTAAGCATTGTGAGGAAATTGAGCTATGCTAATAACAAACCCTAGTCTAGAAAGACAACTTTACTGCTGGGGTGGGGGGGGGAGATGCTGACCACATCTTCTCGTATCGCTCATCTGTCTTGCGTATGTGGTCGTAAAACCGGTAGTCGGGTTGATAGGCTTAGGCCCACTACGGCTGTTGCACCAATGTTTGAATTTTTGTATAACATTTCTCTACTTTTTAGAAAATAAAAATATCTCAAAGTGATACTTAAAACGGTTCCTCATGTGAACAATAATTTAGCATATTAACATTGTCAGGATAATAAGACATTTAAGGCCGCCTTAATGCAGTTGTTGATTCAAATGAATGTTAAGTATCTTTCTATCATTCTATAGCACAGAAACAGCGTAGTGACAACGGGTAACAAAAGAATGCTATGTTCTACTTAAACAAAGAAAACTCACCCAAACGTTGGTCTTGCGAGAGATAAGGACACATGCACTCACCTGCAAGTAAACAAAAACACATTTTAGATATATTGTTTGCACATAAGTTGCATAAATAAATTGGGTAAAGTAAAGTGTTTGACAGTTCCTGGCAATAACTAAAAAATATTTACCTCGAGAGAAGAAAATGGTTTGAGATATAATATTTCATGTAGCAAGATTTTGACTTATTTCTTATGGTTTATAACTTATTCAGAATAAGGAGCCTCGTGTCTGTAACATCATTCTTCCCTCCTAATGGCAGACAAGCAGTACAGTAAAACTTCCTAAACTTGGCCTAGTATTGAAGAAACAAAATAATGTCTAGCATAATAAACGAAGATTTGGTTTACAGACGATATTTTATGTACATTACTCGAATTCATTGCACTCGTCTCACCTACTTGGGACCAGGTTGAAAGAGAAACTTTAATAAAGTCATGGAAAAAGTTGTGTGAGAGTTGTCAGAAAACAAGATTGAAGAAGAAGAAGAAAAAACAAGTGTGGAGTAAAATTTTATAGACATTTTTAAAAATGTCAATGACTGTTCCGATGTTGATGAAGAAGACATTGACAATGACGGAGGTTATAAACCGATTACAGAGGAAGACATTATTGCACCATGCAGTGTTACTGAAACACTGTTCAGAAACTGTTCACTGTACTGAAACATCTGTTCAGATTGAGACAGTGTTGATGAACCAGCTGTGGTTATGACCCACACACAAGCAGTAACAAACATAGAGAAATTGATGTTTTATTTCGAGAGTCAAGACACATGAACGTCTAATGTTAAAGCGGATATGAGATAAACGATACACTAAACTGAGGCAGCAGAAGCTCGCTGTCTTTTTTACTACCGACTAGTTTCTAGTACAGTACAAATACATAGACTATTACAGTACATACAGTGTATAACATAGATTTTCGTTAACCCGGATCAAACCTGGTCCCTTTTAATCCGGGTAAACGAAGTTCTACTGTACTTGGATGTTGACGATCAATAAAATTAAACGCTACTGGCGAGCGGACAGTCAAGGGCGACAGGTACAGTAGCGGAATTACCTAACAAGAATCGCAATTATCTACCCAAGTTAACTCTCTCCGCTTCCTTTTCAAATACTTGTATACTTTCTTACTCAAGACAAATTAAGCAGAGATAAATTTATCTCAAATTTGCTCAAATTTGCTCAAAAGCTTGGTCAGTATAGGCTCGTTAGTTACCGGTGTATGGATTTGTTCACGAAGGTCTTTTATTCCTACGCTATTTAATCCTTTATGGGAGCAGGCCTATTTTTTCACCATTTGATAATACTGCGTGACGTGTAATATGCAATAAGATGCTGGATGTCATACGAAAATACAATCTCCAGCGCCACAATGACACTTGTAATGCTAATGATTACGACAAATTAGATGATGAAGGAATCACAGTGCTGGAGCACTTACGGGACACCAACAAACAGGTACAGTATGTTGTTATTGTTTTGTCTGTTGTGATTATTATTGTTGTTATTAATGTTATTATTATAATTATTATTAATGGAAATTAATTGTTCTTTCACAGTAGCCATATGTGGGACGCACTATGAAAGGGTAGAGTCAGACTGAAAAATTGAATGCCATAGCCGGGATTTGAACCAATTCGAACCATTTAGTTGTCTCATGTGTTCATGAGAACTCCTAGTGGTTTACCGGGAAAAACACAAGTCAGTTGGAGAATTTAATGTCATGTTGGCACGTTGGCCATAGTAGCTCAATGGTTTAGAGCGCCTGAACGGAGACCAGAAGATCCGTGGTTCAAATCCCGGCCATGGCTTTGCATTTTTCAGTCTGACTGTACCCTTTAATTATTATTATAAGGGCCGCGCCGTGGCTCAGTGGTTAGACCGCTTGGCTCTCACCAAGGCGGCCCGGGTTCGATCCCAGGCGACCGCAAAGTGAGATTTGTGGTGGACAACACGGCGCTGGGGAGGGTTTTCTCCGGGACCTCCGGTTTGCCCCGCCATCTCATTCCACCGATGCTCCATCTTCATCTCATGTATCATCAGTGTCGCCGCCTGCGGTGCTGTATGTAGTAAAAGCGGGCGTTAAACACTACAAAATTATTATTATTATTATTATTATTATTATTATTATTATTATTATTATTATTATTATTATTATTATTATTATTATTATTATTATTATTATTATTATTATTATTATTATTTAGTTTTATACGGTACAACATTTATAAGACTGTCCTAGGGTATATTATATATTTATTTTAGCCTGTTAATTTCATAAGAGAAACGGCCGAATAACTGGTATATAATGACACAACTATAATTACTTATTTAAATACATGTGAACATCGTATGCCTCGATTGTCTCTGAACGTGACTAAGGAGTCGTATGACACTAGGCAAAAGCCGCCACTGTACCACTGCTTACCCGTCAACAGCTACGAGTGCACGAGCGTGCATGCGGATAAGAGACGGCAGCACTAGGGTGCACACTGCTGCTGATCACTGATGCACTGGAATGCAAGGAAATAGAAAACTGGAAGAAATAAATATGGGATAGGAAATGGGATAATAAATGGGGCTTGCTCAGTAACTATAAAAATGGTTACGTTGAAAGGAGAGAAAAGAACAAGGGAGGTAAGGAGGTATGCAATAAAATCAAAGAGAAATGGATCAGAAGGGTAAGGAAATAAACAGGCAGAGAAATGAGGTACATAACGAAATATTAGGTCAAGGTCGCGTAAGGTGTAGAATAGAGGTAAACGAATATGGAGCCAATACCACTATTATCCTGTAAAATAAGCAGTTGATACATTTGTACTTAGAATTAGAAAATTCTGTTTGAAATTGTAATATATTTAGGTGCAAGTAAACTACTTTACCATCGGTTGAACCATCTGTATTACCATCTCTATTTTATTCTCAAGCAATTTAACTTAAGCCCTTCCAAACACCACTAAGGTTTTCTGTTACTGAATTGGCAGCATTGCGTTACCGAAAATACAAGCTGACAATGGGTAAGTTTATTTGGACAGTAAACTCGGACTAAAAAATCCAGTGCCATTGTTAGAATCCAAACTGCTTCCGACTGGTTGCTCTACTCAAGTTAGTAGCCATGGCAACTTAAATTGCCCAACTGACCTGCAAGGAGAAATCATTTTGAGACAATATTCCACAGTGGCAATTGTTTAGCGGTTACTGAGTAGATTTGGACAATCGAAAGGAAACCTTGCCCGCCTCGGTAGCGTAGGTGGTAGCGTGTCTGCCTCACGTTCAAGAGGTCCCGAGCTCGAAGCTCGGTCATGGGAGTTACCTGGATACGGGGTTTTCCCTTATCCTTAAAGACGAATGTCGGGTAACTCTAAGCTCCATGACCCTGGACACATTTGAGCACCATTTCACCCAATTCATTTCTGTTATAATATTTATTAGATTGGTCAGCATTAATACATGCTTGCAGATCTAAGAGATGAGATACAAAATAATTATAATGTAATAACATTGTAGTGACAATTTAAACAGCAGAAAAGAACAATAGAAAAGCAAATGTGGGACAGTAGATCATTCAGAAGTGGAAGGGTCATCACTGTAAAGCAGGTCCTGTGTTAGTCGTTGACCGGCGACTTCGGACGCCGATGTTATACGTCACAGCTCCTGGAACGTGGCGTAGATTGTAGAAGAAGCGTCGAGCAATCTGTCGGATGAAATGGTGGAGAGGAAGAAGCGGCCGGGATTTCAACTACGTATCTTCTGGTTTCCGTCCAGTCGCTCTAACCCCTTGAGCTACCATGGCCAACGTGCCGTCCTGGCATTTAATTCTCCATTTGACTCGTATATTTTCCCGGTAGACCACTAGAGGCTCTCGCATCCGAGATACACTGTTTGTGGCGTCTTAAATACTTGAGTCCCAGGTTTCATCATTTAACTCTTATTATTTAAGTTAATTGATGGAAATCAATCATAGACCTTAGCCTATATACGGATAGTATGAAGAAATGATTAATTTCCATCAATTAACTAAACGGTTATGTAAATTACACTTTTATGTATCTTCAGACCATCTACAACAAAACACTTACTCTTCTGGGATACTCCAAACATGCATTTACCTCTGAGGTTCTTGGTTAAAGAACACCGTTTTCCTTGTTGTTTGAGGAAAAACTGAACGTACCTCTTTTTTTAGCTGTAACAGATGACGGCGCTAGTGTCCGAAAGGAAGTGACGGAAAGGAAAGACGTCAGTTTCCGGTTGGATACCAAGACAAGTTGCCCTCTCAGTTACATTACGTGCCGATCGCTCGCTTCATTCTCCTTCACAACTCGCCAATTATTTTATAGCTCCGATCACAGTCTACAACACTGGCAAATGTCCTGCAAGATGTCATAGTCCATACCACAGAACAGCGTGTTTATTGTATTAACTTTTGATAAAAAATGTTAACTTCAATTTATACAGACACAAGATGAAATAACGGCGATGCCCGTGGTTTCATGCGACTTGCCCAATAGTCTTGCGTTTCTTGGGGGAAACATTTCAAAATACTACACAAGACGCTTAAAGAGTTAAAACCACTATGCAAAACAATCACAAATATCATATTTCTATTTAACCTCTCGGACGATGAATGAAATTATGTTCAAATGAGTCCAGGGTACGTAAACCTTAGACTTAGCATTCATCTTTCATGATAAGGGAAAACCTTACCACCCTGGCAAAGATTAGAACTAGGGAACTCTTGAACGTGACACTACAATCACAACACAGAGAAGGAACAATGTACTCCGACGTTAAGTCACATCTGACGATGAATGAAATGATGTTCAAATGAGTACAGGGCACATAGGGCTTAGAGTTACTGGACATTCATCTTTCAGGATAAGGGAAAACCGTATCACCCCGACCGAGATTAGAACTAGGGACCTCTTGAATGTGACACTACCACCACGCTGCAGAGACGAGCCAATGTCCTCCAACGTTAAGTCATATCGGACGATGAATGAAGTGATGTTCAAATGAGTCAAGGGTCCATAGAGCTTACAGTTAGAAGACATTCATGTTTCAGGATAAGGGATAACCTTATAACTAACCAAGATTAGAACCAGAGACCTCTTGAACGTGATACTATCATTTTCACTGGCTCTAAAAGTTGTGTGGACATCCCCACAAACTTTCAGAACATTTTAGTCAAACTCCGCTTATTTCGTGAGCAGATTACAGAAGACCTTCATATCTGACCACTCCAAGGAGATATAAATATCTTGAAGGCCATGCAGCGCATATTGTGTGCTCGTAGCTTCAACACTAACTCGATAAAAAAACAAAAGCTATCGGCAATTCAGAGTTCACTTATTTTCTGAGAGACTGAAGGTGTTGCACGTGCACGAGAGAAAGCAATAAGGAAGTCTAGGGAGGAAATATGGCGCGCGAAGCAGGCAAAAAGTAAAGACAAAGAACTGAGAAAGTCAGAAAACTTGTGAAGTCCTTCCTTTTGACAAATGGGTGGGATTTTACTTAGGTAAAAGACGCCGACACTAATGGCCTTTCTTCCAAATATGAACATAAAGCGGAGAAAATTCACGTGAAATGTGGGTGTTTTCTCGGCGAAACTATAAGACCTCAGGTTATAGAATAAACTCTTATAAAAAGGCAGAAAACAATTTTATTTCTCTATGTAAACGGAAGTAATGTGTTAAAAAGCACTTGGATAAGAGATTTGATCACAGGTCCTTGATTCGAAGCTCGGTAGACCCACAAAATATCTCATAGCTCAAGAACGAAAAGCATTTATAATTCCACGAGAGGTTACACATTAATCCGATCAAGCCACTAACCTGGAATAAGATATTTATTATAGAAGACACCTGAAGTGTTAAACGTGAATATACGGGTGTTTCAAAACCATACCGAACACATAGAATTACAGTACCTACAAAATAAGAATGAACAAGGGTTAAGCCAAAACGCTTATCCCATCATCTTGTTGTTGCCAGTTCTACGGCTATCGGGCGACAGAGATGGAAGATATATCTGTCTTTCTTACAAGGGCTGCTCAATAAAGAATCATCACAATTTATTTTGACAACGTACCTTTACTCATCCTCATAATTTTGATGGTCCTTCTCAAAATAGTCTCCCCTGAATGCGATGCACTTGTCCCAGCGTTTCTGCCAGTCTTCAAAGGCATGCTGGAAACCATTTTTGAGAGATCCTTCAAAATCGCCTGCGCAGCCTTCACCACTGCTTCTGATGATGGATAATGTCTCCCACGAAGGCGTTTCTTCAAGTTGGGGAATAGAAAAAAGTAACATGGGACTAAATCCGGACTATAGGGAGGGTGAGGGATGCACTTCACGTTGATTTTTGCAAGATATTCAGCAACAACTTTGGCAATATGCGGCCGCGCATTATCGTGTTGCAACATCCAGCCTGCTTCACGTAAATGTGGTCTTTTGCGCCTGATATGGACTTGCAATATTTTCAGGACATCCCTGTAGTATTGTCCAGTTACTGATGTATGGGCAGGTACAAGATACTGATAAACCATTCCATGAATATCAAAGAATGAGATGACCATAACTTTCCCAGCAGAAACAACCACTTTTGGCTTTTTGGGGGTTGGTGATGAAGGAGATTTCCACACTGAGCTTTGCTGTTTGCTCTCAGGATCAAAATGATGTAACCAAGTTTCATCATAAGTGATTACGTTTGAAATAAACTCCAGATCTTCCTCTAACATCAACTTTAACTGCATGTTATCGCCATTGCAGCGGTAGGCGATACCAAACATGTCTGAACTTGCCTGGTTCTCACAGGCGGGAACCAGGAGTACCAACAATGAAACTACTACTGCGTGTTTGTTTCACATTAAGCGAAAAATTATTCCCGTAAAACAATTATGATTATTCGTTATTGAACAGCCCTCGTACAACCTAGCAAGTACCATACACATGCTGAAATGTACAGTGATACAGATGCTGACAGAGAAGGTCGCTTAATATTTCAGCATGTGTGTGAGAACATACAGTGATTATCGCACAATCTGAACCTTAAAACCTTGAACTGGAGAACAGTTCGCTTACGTAGCTATCGTTAATATGTACACAATATATATATATATATATATATATATATATATATATATATATATATATATATATATATATATTACGATGGCTGTTCAATAAACAATAATCATAATTTTTTTTACGGTCATAAACTTTCGCACTAAAATTCAGTTTAAGATATTCTGTTAGCTTAGTGAGAAACAAAGACGCCGCAGTAGTTTCTTTGTTGGTACTCCTGGTTCCCGCCTGTGAGAACCAGGCAAGTTCAGACATGTTCATTATCGCCTACCGCAACAACGAAGGTAACACGCGAGGAACAATATGCGGCTTTGAAATTCTGCTTTGGTCTCAACAAATCTTCAGTTGAGGCATATACAATGTTACAGGAGGTCTATGGAGAGTATTCTTCCCTGCAGCACAGCTCGAAGGTGGTTTAAAATGTTTAAAGAGGGGAGACAATCAATTTCAAAGGAAGGTGGACCCGGTGCTCCAGTTACTGCTCTTACGGAAGAAAACATCAACACTGCTGTTGCCATAATGAGAGAGGATCGACAAATTACCTTAAGATCACTTTCTGAAATACTGAACATTTCATTGGGTGCCATCCACACATTGGTGACCGAAACATTACACATGAGACGTGCTTGTGCGCGATGGGTTCCAAGACTGTTGATTCCCGAACAAAAGGACATTCGCATGCAGGTCTGCATGCAGTTAAAGTTGATGTTAGAGGAAGATCCGGAGTTTCTTTCAAACGTAATCACTGCTGATGAAACTTGGCTACATCATTTTGATCCTGAGAGCAAACAGCAAAGCTCAGTGTGGAAATCTCCTTCATCACCAACCCCCAGAAAAGCAAAAGTGGTGGCTTCTGCTGGGAAAGTTATAGCCATCTCATTCTTTGATATTCATGGAATGGTTTATCAGCATGTTGTACCTGCACACACATCAGTAACTGGACAATACTACAGGGATGTCCTGGAAATATTTCAAGTCCATTTCAGGCGCAAAAGACTACATTTCCGTGAAGCAGGCTGGATGCTGCACCACGATAATGTCCGGCCGCATATTGTCAATGTTATTGCTGAATATCTTGCAAAAATCAACGAGAAGTGCATCCCTCACCCTCCCTATAGTCCGGATTTAGCCCCATGTGCCCTTTTTCTATTCCCTAACTTGAAGAAACGTCTTCGTGGGAGGTATTATGCATCATCAGAAGCAGTGGTGAAGGCTGCGAAGGCGAATTTGAAGGATCTCTCAAAAATGGTTTCCAGCATGTCTTTGAAGACTGGCAGAAACGCTGGGACAGGTGCATCGCATTCAGGGGAGACTATTTTGAGCATCAAAATTATGCAGATGAGTAAAGGTACGTTATCAAAAAATGTGATCATTATTTATTGAACAGCCCTCGTAGATGCGTTCTACGAAATAAGGTGTTTGCCATAGTGAAAGAAGATAGTGACATTTCAACAATTTGTGAATACAGATTCTATTTTAATGATGTCTTATTTGTATGCTGTCTGTAATGGAGTTTAAACCAATTTTTGTTTTATGAAAATACTTCATAAATACCGAAAATATGAAAGTATATTTATAAAGCATTTTTACAGAATGAATCTCATGTACTAATGTCATGCATTGTGCGCAGAAATTTTAGTCTTGCAGCAACAATATCGCTTCTTTCAAGCAGAAATTTGCAACTATCATTGGTTCTTCCATATTTGAACCCAAGAGATTTCAAAATGTTATGTATAGAAGATACAGAATCCGTATTTTCTATTTCCCCCCTCATTAAATTGGCCAGCATTTTGGCAGTTGACTATTCACCCTTGTCATATAAGTCATAAACTTGGCCCCGAAAGAGTGAAAATGGCAGTACTTTTGAAAAAAAACTTATAAAAGTGGGATGTTTTGCTTTTAAATGTATAATGCAGAGTTTGAAAATAAGAACGCATCTATTATTTAACGATGAACCACTCTTAAATGGAGCCACAAAATTCCTTGCTCCTAATGGAACAGTACTTCAAAGTGTGAATTTTTTGCTCCCGAGTTAAACGCTATCAGCTTGGATATGGCTGACTGCTTACCAGTCATTTATTTCTATGCAGAAAGCAGTTATCGCGAAACAAAAGTGCATCGCATAATTGCCTTTTTAATGAGCAGTTGGTGGAATTTCCAAGAAATATGAATTTTATTGGTTGTAAAACCACTCGTGCTGTTCAGATAAAATGCATGAAATCATTTCATCCATTGTTAACAGTCATTCCATTGGCTAATTACTTTATCAAAAGAGCTGTGGCCCAGCTGCTTTTAAAACTTCAACGCCTACACTTCAAGTGACAGCTCTAATTAGGTTGATGTTGATTTCTACCTGCAGTAGATAGGATATCTGTCATTTTCATTAAAATAAGAGAGAATAATCAGTCAAAGAACTAAGGCGACTCCCCGGTACTCTTTCTATTGTACAGTCACACGTAGGTCCAGTAGCGAGACGTGACTTTCAAAGCGAGGGAAGCTCCAAATAATACTTTACATTAAAATAAGAGAGAATAATGACTCAAAGAACTAAGGCGACTCCCCGGTACTCTTTCAATTGTATAGTCACACGTAGGTTCAGTAGCGAGACGTGACTTTCAAAGCGAGGGATGCTCTAAATAATAATTTTCATTAAAATAAGAGAGAATAATGACTCAAAGAACTAAGGCTACTCTTTAGTACTCTTTCTATTGTACAGTCACACGTAGGTCCAGTAGCGAGGCGTGACTTTCAAAGTGAGGGAAGCTCCAAACAATAATTTTCATTAAAAGAAGAGAGAATAATGACTCAAAGAACTAAGGCTACTCTTTGGTATTCTTACTATTGTACAGTTACACGTAGGTCCAGTAGCGAGACGTGACTTTCAAAGCGAGGTAAGCTCCAAATAATAATTTTCATTAAAAGAAGAGAGAATAATGACTCAAAGAACTAAGGATACTCTTTAGTACTCTTTCTATTGTACAGTCACACGTAGCTCTAGTAGCGAGGCGTAACTTTCAAAGTGAGGGAAGCTCCAAACAATAATTGTCATTAAAAGAAGAGAGAATAATGACTCAAAGAACTAAGGATACTCTTTAATACTCTTTCAATTGTACAGTCACACGTAGATCCAGTATCGAGGCGTGACTTTCAAAGCGAGGTAAGCACCAAATAATAATTGTCATTAAAAGAAGAGAGAATAATGACTCAAAGAACTAAGGATACTCTTCAGTACTCTTTCTATTGTACAGTCACACGTAGGTCCAGTAGCGAGGCGTGACTTTCAAAGCGAGGTAAGCTCCAAATAATAATTTTCATTAAAAGAAGAGAGAATAATGACTCAAAGAACTAAGGCTACTCTTTAGTACTCTTTCTATTGTACAGTCACAGTAGCTCTAGTAGCGAGGCGTAACTTTCAAAGTGAGGGAAGCTCCAAACAATAATTGTCATTAAAAGAAGAGAGAATAATGACTCAAAGAACTAAGGATACTCTTTAATACTCTTTCAATTGTACAGTCACACGTAGATCCAGTATCGAGGCGTGACTTTCAAAGCGAGGTAAGCACCAAATAATAATTGTCATTAAAAGAAGAGAGAATAATGACTCAAAGAACTAAGGATACTCTTCAGTACTCTTTCTATTGTACAGTCACACGTAGGTCCAGTAGTGAGGAATGAGTTTCAAAGAGAGGGAAGCTCCAAATAATAATTTTCATTAAAATAAGAGAGAATAATGACTCAAAGAACTAAGGCTACTCTTTAATACTCTTTCTATTGTACAGTCACACGTAGGTCCAGTAGCGAGGCGTGACTTTCAAAGCGAGGGAAGCTCCAAATAATAATTTTCATTAAAATAAGAGATAATAATGACTCAAAGAACTAAGGCTACTCTTTAATACTCTTTCTATTGTACAGTCACACGTAGGTCCAGTAGCGAGGCGTGACTTTCAAAGCGAGGGAAGCTCCAAATTATAATTTTCATTAAAATAAGAGAGAATAATGACTCAAAGAACTAAGGCTACTCTTTAGTACTCTTTCTATTTAACAGTCACACGTAGGTCCAGTAGCGAGACGTGACTTTCAAAGCGAGAGAAGCTCGAAATTATAATTTTCATTAAAATAAGAGAGGATAATGACTCAAAGAACTAAGGCTACTCTTTAGTACTCTTTCTGTTGTACAGTCACACGTAGGTCCAGTAGCGAGGCGTGACTTTCAAAGTGAGGGAAGCTCCAAATAATAATTTTCATTAAAATAAGAGAGGATAATGACTCAACGAACTAAGGCTACTCTTTAGTACTCTTTCTATTGTACAGTCACACCTTGGTCCATTTGTTGGTCCAGAGGTATGGATGGGTGCCTTGGGTTTTAAATAGACAATAAAGTTTGGCAGAAAACCAAAACAACTGATACACGTGGGTGACATTTGGTGCTGCTACGTGAGTTATTGAGTATCCATATTAGTTAACTGTATATTTGACCAAGATGCCGTTAGGAACGCCAGACTCACTTCAACTGTTTAGTGACCCTGGAGCATCATCATCACAAAGGCGACGATAGATGGGCGTTTTCGTAGCACTCGCTGTAGCCGACCTTGGCAACAAAAACGTGAATAAATTACATCTCTCTGTTTCTCGAGCCAACTTCACTTAAATACACGTATATACACGTATAATTTTGCATCTTCAGGCTGTATATACAGAGACTCCCATAAATAATCGGTCAAAGCAGAGTACTAAGTTTTGGAAATGAATATCAACATTTGATGTGCTGTTTTATTGAAATAAATGATAATCGACAGTTATGAGGTTCGTTCTTGTAATAACATAAATGTTATTTCACATAAAAATTATATAATGCGTGCTTTTTTTAAGAATTAAAATGAAATATGGCATTTTTTTGCTCTCAAAAGTAATCGGACATAACAACTCGAGTGTGATACGAAATATGGCTTAGTACTTTGTGACTCTCCCTTTTCTTTTCACTATTTCTCGCAACCTATTCGGCAAGATGTGAACCATGTGTTTCAGGTAGGCCTGTAGAAAGTTTGTTCCATTCCTCTTGCAACCTCTACTTCAAGTGCTGCTTGGAGCTGATGGGGTCTTCCGCACGGCCTTCTCCAGTTTATCCCATACTGCTTCTTTGGGATTAAGATCCGGGGACTGACGGGATGAGGACAGTTGTAAAGTAACCATAGCTGCACAATGTGGGACGTATACTTCGGATTATTGTCCTGATAAAATGAGAAGCTATCCAAAATACCCTCATTTCTACACTTTGTTTTAAATTTTGCTGTAGTAGTCTAAGATAGACTTCCTTGTTTATGGTTGGGTCTATGAACACCAGCTTTCTCACTCCCGCAGAGGAAATACAGCCCCATATCATTACACTCCCTCCGCCGTGTTTGACTGTGCCTTGTAAAATGCGCTCTTCCAGCTCCGTGTTTGGTTTCCTTCACACAACCACCTTGCTATCAGAACCAGCAAGGCCGTATTGCTTTCGTCACAAATAATAACTTGGTCCCACCAATCGGTTGTCTTGTTAACAAAGTCTTTGGCAAATTGTAATCCCTTCCTTTTATTCTTGAAGTAAATGTATGGCTACTCGACCAATAAAATCTTGTTTTCCCATGGCCCTTCTGACCGTTTCAGGTCTGTCAGTCCCAGATCTTCCTGAATCTCAGTAAAAACACCGGAGCACTTATACGCGGATTCCGTTTTACCTTCCGCATAATATAAGACTCCTGCCTATTGTTAGGAAGCTTTGGTCGCCCTGGCTTTGCTCGAGATTCAATTCTGTCTTCATACTTATACCGGTCAATTATGTCATTAACTGTACCTTTGCTAATGCTTTTCATAGTGATAGATCACTAACTGCCTCTGTTCAAAGATACTCTGCTTTCCTCTGGGCCCCATACTATGATCCTGCCTTCTTTTTGGTGTACAGTTGACGTACTTCTACGATGTTGTTTTGTCTATTGACAGACTTCACCTACACGGTTGTATTGCATTTCATTTGTGCTGTCCGACTCTTTTTGTGTCGCAAACTCATGTAAACAAGGTTGAAAGGAAAGCTCTTAGTTTTTTTTTATTTATCCAGATTTATGAACCCTATTTTACACAGTGGTATATTAGGGTTATAGTTGATACATACAAATACACAATTTTAACAAAAATATTTTAAATACTAGAAGGAAGAAAATATGTTATAATCTGATGCATATTAATTTAAACTATTTCAGACGTTTAAACACCGAGTTTATAAACATCATGAAGTATTTATACTGTTGTGGCTTCATTAGCAAAGATGTGAGCGGAGCAGAAAATTCAGTTCCTAGAGAGTCTAGCTTGAATATTAATTCTTGTCTTTCTCTCCAGAAAATGGGACAACAGAAAAGGAGATGAACCACAATTTGAAATTCTTCACCACACATGCACTTGGGGTTAGATGTTAAGTGAAAACGTGATAAGTATTCACCAAATTTACCATGTCCAGTTAAAAATTGTGTCAAAACAAAATTTGGTACAAGAGTTTCACATTTTCCTCTGTCATATACACTAGGGAAAAATAATGTTTTTGTTAAACTTCCATTTGGAGTTGTTAGCCATTGTTGGTTCCATTCTTCAAGAATATGTTGATGTATTATTCTCCTTACAGTAGAAATAGGACATAAAGAGTATGTCACAGGAAGATTGGATTCTGCAGCCTTCTTAGCCAAGCAATCAGCTCTCTCGTTACCTAAAATTCCATTGTGTCCTTTAACCCATCCCATGCAAATATGTCCTGGATGGTTTTGAAGCAAGGTTCTGATTTCATGTGCTAATGAATTTAAGTTGTATTTATCATTAATAGCGAGTAGAGCTGATTGTGAATCACTGTTCCCATTAACAGTACACCATTTTATAGCTTCTTTAATTGCTAAGAGCTCCGACTGGAATACAGAACATTCAGGTGACAATTTAAACATGGAGTGAGTTAGTTCCGTTTGGTTTTCATAAACAACAAAACCACATCCTACTGCAGATATATTTCTTCCAATTGGTAACGCGAACCATCTGTATATATGTAATAATCATGAAAATTACATATTTCCTTTAAACAGGTTACAAAACTTGATGGGTGTCCTGCTGTGGTAGGATGCTCCGGGATTTGTAGTTTTAAGTGAGACAGATAAGACGCACATTCACGTTCATGTCTTAAATTCATAATAGTTGCTCTTGATAAACCAGTGAGAGCCAAAGGTTCGATGTTAGCTATAATCTGAGCTGCATCAGTGGAGATTGTACGATATCCTCGAATTATGCGAAGGAGGAATCCCCTTTGAATTTGTGCAAGTTTTTTAACTGCCCATTTTTTATTAAGAACATCCTGGAATGCAGATACACCATACAAAATTAGGGGCACTACAGCACCTTGATATATAATTTTAAGAATACTAGAATTCAGACCCCAGGTTGGTAAAGCTCTTAGTTTAGCCACATTTTTAATATCTAAAATGGATATTCATAGCAAATGATTTTTGCTTAACACAAGAAGTACCTTGAGAGTGATACACATAATCTATCCTGCTCCATAGAGCACTCCATAGTGAAATGGAAAGTCTGTCCGATTATTTATGGGAGTCAGTGTATGTCTTCCCACGTGAGTCTATTGTCCAAATGAAGTCCTAGCAAGATTCACTGAATTGTGAATATACTTATTTTGACATTAAAAACGTATGAAACAAAATACGCTAAATGCTGGAGAATATTTAGTATATGTTATCCAAAGTGACTAGTTTCTGTCTTTGAATTTACGCCAGAGCGCTCGGCTGGTTGCTGCGTGTTAAACGGCAATTAGATAGTTGGCAGCACTGTGACGACAGACAGATTACGCTATGCCACGAGTAAGACATGGTATTTATCACTTGGATTGCCAGCTTGTGGTGTGTGATGCATAGCTTTCAGGTGAGAAATGTAGACACAAGTTGTTACATTCACCGAGGTGATGGCGCAGGTGGTTTTGTGTGTAGCCGGCATTCGAGTCCCGTGGCCGATCTATAAAAGTTAGAAGACATTTTTTCAAAAAACAACTCTGTAACCCGTCCAAATAGTACTTGGCGTTTTTCTCTGTAAAATAATTGTATTGCCTCTTCATTTGACGAAAATCTCTGTCCTCCAGGCGTAATTTTTAAATGAGGGGGAAAAAAGTCGCTTGGGGCTAGATCTGGTGAGTCAAGCAGTTCAAACCGTCATTCGTAGATTTTCGCCATTGCAACCGCTGAGGTGTGAGATGCTGCGTTGTCTTCGTGAAACAGGATTTTCTTTTTCTGCAAATGTGGCCGTTTTTCCGCAAGTTCTGCCTTCAGCTTGTCAAGCAATGATGCGTAGTATGCTCCTGTAATGACTTTTCTTTTTTGAAGATAATCGATTAAAATAACTAAGCGACTATCCCAAAAAAACAGTCGCCATCACTATCCCAGTCGCAGAAACGGTTTTTGCTATTTTTGGAGCCGCTTTCCCCTTTGCAGTCCACTGTTTGGACTGTATTTTCGTTTCGGACGTATAATGGTGTATCCAAGTTTCATCTACAGTAATTAATTGGCGCCATAACTCGGATTTAAAACGCCTAAACTGCGCCAACAGAGCGTTGGAAATGTTCATTCGAACAGATTTTGGTCTAACGTGAGCAAACGCGACACCCAACGCGCGGACAGCTTTCTTATGTCTAAATGTTGATTTAATATGTGACAAACACGTTCATTTGTCATGTTCATAACCTCTACTATCTCTCTCACTTTAATTAGGCGGTCGTCTAGCATCATTTGGTGAACTTTGGCGATGTTTTCGTCGGTAGTGGCAGTTTTCGGACATCGCGAACGTTCATCGTTTCCCAAGCTCTTATGGCCACGTTTTCTTATATTATGCGGAAAGTAAAACGGAATCCGCGTATAAGTGCTCTGGTGATTTGTGTTGAGATTCAGGAAGAACTGGGACTGACAGCCCTGAAACGGTCATAAGGGCCATGCGAAAACAAGATTTTAATGGTCGCGTGGCCATACATTTTCAGCAAGAATAAAAGGAAGGGATTACAATTTGCCAAAGACTTTGTTAACAAGACAACCGATTGTTGGGACCAAGTTATTATTTGTGCCGAAAGCAAATACAACCTTGCTGGTTGCGATGGCAGGATGGTTGTGTGGAGGAAACCAAACACGGAGCTGGAAGAGCGCATTTACAAGCCACAGTGAAACACGGCAGAGGGATTTGGGGCTGTATTTCCTCTACGGGAGTGGGAAAGCTGGTGTTCATAGACAGAACTATAAACAAGGAAGTCTATCTTAGACTATTACAGAAAAATTTAAAACAAAGTGTAGAAATGATGGGTATTTTGGATAGCTTCTCATTTTATCAGGATAATGATCCGAAGTATACGTCCCACATTGTGCAGCTATGGTTACTTTACAAATATCCTCACCCCCTTAGTCCCCGGATCTTAATCCCAGAGAAACAGTATGGGATAAACTGGAGAAGGCCGTGCGGAAGACCCCATCACCTCCAAGCAGCACTTGAAGGAGAGATTGCAAGAGGAATGGAGTAAACGTTCTACAGCCTACCTGAAAAACCTGGTTCACAGCATGTCAAATAGGTTGCGAGAAGTAATGAAAACAAAAGAGAGAGTCACAAAGTACTAAGCCATATTTTGTATCACACTCAAGTTATGTCCGATAGCTTTTAAGGGCTAAAAATGCCATATTTCTTTTTAATTATTAAAAAAGCACGCATTATATAATTTGTATGTGAAATAACATTTATTTTCTTACAAGAGCGAACCACATAACTGTCGATCATCATTAATTTCAATAAAATAGTACATCAAATGTTGATTTTCACTTTCAAAACTTAGTACTGTGCTATGTCCGATTATTTATGGGAGTCTCTGTAGATCTTAAAATCATGCCTCTGAAAGTAAGATAATAGTAAACAGTTTACCAATATGATTATTAATATATAATGTACTTAAATCCATAAGCCTGTATGTTACTTGATAAAGCATTTAATAGCTGTTAACAATTTCTGACTAGTCTTAATAGAAGAAATGTAAATACAGAACTCGTTTCAAAACAATTCCTTTAGATTATGCTAAGTAAACATATCTGTAAATTTTGTAAACACTTGAATATAAATTTGTAAATACTTGTAAGTTTAATGGTGAATAAAGATTACGATTGTTTACAGATTGCCTCGCACGACTGCAGCAGTACAGCAAGCACGGTTAATAGAGATTCTCCAAGGCCGCCTTACATATTAAGACCCTAAGCTTTCCTAGCGACGAATATGTTCAAGTTCCTCTCGGGAAGCAAGAGAGGTGAAAAGACGATTAGAAATCGACGTTTCGGGAGCGTACATCTCTCCCATCATCAGGATATTGTTTATATTTGTGTTACAACCAGTGATTCATTTAAGGTTATCACATTTATTAAAATAACCTCATGACGGAAGAGATGTATGCTACCGAAACGTCGATTTCTAATCGTCTTTTCACCTGGCTTGTGGCCCAAGAAGAACTTGAATAAATTCCTTAACTATCAAAGCTGATAGACACTAATGAAGTGCAATCCCAACTTTCCAGCATACATATCCTACATTCATATGGCTTATTCCACCTAAGACTATGATTAGGCGCCCCATGGGAGGAAGGAGTGAGGTGCGAGGACAGCAGAGGGTAGCGTACCTAAATTCCCAGCGGGATGTTACAACTGGCTCTCCTCATGCGGCCTTACACATTATCCTACACTTACCCCGATCCGGCAGACTAGTATTTACAGAGAGTAATACACCCAAAAACTCCCACCGACACTAGCGAGAGCGATGTCTCAGGCGGTTTCGTCTCTGGCCCGCGTTCGGGAGGACCCGGTTAAATTCCCGTGGCCCACCTACCTGACCCATTTTGTTTTTCGGGGGTTTTCCCGAGTCGATAGGCGAATGCTGGGTAGGTTAATTCCACCCCCCGAATTTCCTGTCCCTCCATTTCATCTCCATTATCATCTCTCATCTGGTGGTCTCTTTCAGGGCAGAAGTGCCGGCGGGAGACTCGGCGGTGCATGGCATGATATGCCTGAGGAAAACTACTTCCTCCTCCGGTAGGTCCCCCCAGGGGTCTACTTCGGTAGGTACGGGTTTGGCGCACCCGGGGTCCCGAGCCAACAGTCTCCCTCGTGTGGGCTCCTCTTCGTGGTTGAGGGAGACGGTCAACAGGCCCACCCACGTGTAGGCCGTGCGTGGAGACCCGTGGAGAAGGTTTTTAGATTCTTGTCTAGTTTAGAGTTTAGGATTTAGTGAACGAAATTTTTAGTAGGTTTTGATTGATGTTTTTTATGTACGTGTATTTTTAATAGGTTTTGTTACACTTGTATAGTTTTTAGAAAGTTTTATATCTGGCTTTTGCCATAACTAGTTTTTTAAAGGGCGCTGATGACCACCGTAGTTGAGCGCCCTTATATATCATCTCCGGTAGGTCGGTTCCCGGTCTCCGGGCCTCTGCTGGGACCATTTTGGGGACCGGCAGCCATGGACCTTTGGGGCTTGGTTCACTTGCCTGGGAACATTAGGTCTCGGTTGCTCCGCTCGTTGCCGTCCCGCTGTAGGTGAGCGAGTTGTCCTGGCCTGCGGGAGGAAGTATCTATCCAAGTGAGCTAACTTGTAGGGACCCTGCTCGTAGGGGAGGGGATCCGTCCCCTTCAGCTGCCGTGGTGCGGGCGCTGCGGACCCTTAGCACTCTTGGTACCTCTGACGTTACTAGAGGAACCTCGGGCCGAACAATCAAGCCCCTCCTCTGGGAGTTGTTCGGATTGGGTTGGTCTCGAGGGGGCAGTGGTTCCCAATACCCGTGGGAGATCGGGTACATCTTCGGACGGGGTTGAGGGAAGCCATTAATATTCTCGGGTACTAGCCAGCATAGCTAGTAGAAGGTGTGCTACATCACCAGGTGGCCCCACCGAGGTTATATCCGTAACCTTCACCTTTAGTTGTTGGCGCGCGTAAGTGGCGTATCCGCTTCCATTTCGTCTTGTGTCCTTGTTAGTAACCCAGGTCTTGTCCTATGGAAAGCCCCACGGAGGACTCCAGGCGCCCTTTGGAACAGCTCGGATAGCCCTGGTTGAAAGAGGCCCGGGTCTTGGTGCTACGGGTCCAGGAGTAATGGGAGTAGAGCCTCTGTACTCAACTGTAGGGACCCTGCCCTCTGTACTGTCGTGGCTCTTTGTGTCGGTCCCCCTCTGCCTCCTTCGCTTCATCCTTCCTCCCGGGGGTGTCCCACCTGGGGGCATAGGAACAATGGTGGCCTACGTACCGAATCCCCTCCGTAATCAAATCGCAATCCCCACCGACGCTTCGCACCCTCAAACAGCCAACCAGGATGAAAGGTGACGCAAAATGGAGGATGAGAAAACCCAAGAAATCTAACTATCCTTTGCAGCTTTAGCATAGTTACCGGAAAATCCGTTAAAAACCCTCATGGTTTACGAAGGTTTGTCACGGGATTCGAAAACACTACTTCCCCAAGTTAGCCGGCTGTCAGCTATACAGTATGAACAGAAAACTTTCAATTCTACCCACAAATCCATATAGAAAGTGTCGACTTGCTATTGCATCTGCGCTATTAACCGAGCCTTCTGTACAAGACACCGCTCCGCGGTCCAAGGAGTGTAATCTTGTAAAAGAGGCTAACACGAGAGGATTGCCTACTAATTGCTGGCATTGTTATTCATGGCTAACTCTACTAAATTAGATTTCCCATTTAAAATTCCGAAAGGAGTGAAAATTATCCTCGCCCGGCCGTGTTTACATTATTAAAACAGTGAAAACAAACAAAACACGGCAGGATGGAGCATTTCCATAAAAAACTCAGTTCCTACGCAACACCTGTAGCTACTAGCACGTGCTGGCCTTTACACACGCCTCTTCTTACGCATACATCCCGGATTTTGCGTTTTCATTCCCAACTTATTAAACCGACCTCGTATCCAGATTCTTTGATGTGTGCAGTAGCCTAGCATATGCTAGCATCGGCTTTACTTCCCTTCAGATAGAAGTCATTACTAGGGAGCGAATAATCTGACACTAAAAATGTGTGACATAGGCACTTAAATTAGGCACTAAAATTTGCTAAGCAAACACTTAGAAATACACAACTTTAGTAAAATGCCCTATAACGAAATGACAATCATCGCAACACATGCTGCAACAAATTCGCTAAACGGTTCCCTAGACGAAATAGAACCAAATATCATAAATGGCTCCACAACAAGTTAAAATAACAGATATTGTCGTATAATTAAAATACATATAAATCCACCTCACTAAGTAAGAACCATAATGTGCAGAAAGGCGTGAAGTAATTAACTGTCAAAAAACAAAAATATGGGGGGGGGGGCCCTTAAGTGTGAAAATTGAAATATCTGAAGCTTTCGTTAGATTTGTTTCAAATTTATAGCATTTATTCCTGTGATCGATCAAGCATGGAATAACACCAAGTTTCAGCTTTCTAGTTACAATAGTTTCTGAGGAATTAACAATTTATGTCTAAATTACAGGAGATTTTCAAAATATCCCACATATTGTAATTTTACAAATTAATGCTTGGGGTGTAAGTTTGTGCACCCATTTTAACCTATTAATGACCTGTACCCATGTGAAATATTTGTCTTTGACATATCAACGAAGAGAAAAAATAATCATATCTATTTAACAATGTTTATTTTCCTAAGCGTTTTCAGTAAGACGTAAGCATTATAATCCTTTTCAATACAAATAACAAAAACACAACAAATGTAAATGGGTACACTTGCCCTTACAGACATGTTTAGAATTTCATACAGATTAATAGAAAACTGCATCCTGTGGAACTTTCTGAACTCAGGAAAATGTAGAAAATATAGAATCTGAGAAATCTGAGGTTAGAATTACGTAATAGCAGCTACGATATAGGTGTAGGGCTATTTAAATAGTCATGTGACGTTTTCCGTAGTGCCGCTAGGAAACAAAACTTTATATTATTATATTTATATTATTATTGGTTCATTATGACAATTTTCAGGTTGGTATTCCAACCATATTTTCTACATTTTCCTAACTTCAAAATGTTCCACAGGATGCAGTTTTCTATTAATCTGTATGAAATTCTAAACATGTCTGTAAGGGCAAGTGTACCCATTTACATTTGTTGTGTTTTTGTTATTTGTATTGAAAAGGATTATAATGCTTACTTCTTACTGAAAACGCTTAGGAAAATAAAAATTGTTAAATAGGTATGATTATTTTTCTCTTCGTTGATATGGCAAAGACAAATATTTCACATAGGTACAGGTCATTAATAGAAACTTACACCCCAAGCATTAATTTTTAAAATTACAATAAGTGGGACATTTTTTTTAAAATCGCCTGTAATTTAGACAAACTGTTAATTCCTCAGAAACTATTGTAACTAGAAAGCTGAAACTTGGTGTTATTCCATTCTTGATCGATCACAAAAATAAATGTATAAATTTAAAACAAATCTAACAAAAGCTTGACATATTTCAATTTTCACTCTTAAGCCCCCCCCCCCCCCAAACCCATGTTTTTGTTTTTTTGACATAGTTAATTACTTCACATCTTTCTGCACATTGTGGTTCTTACTTAGTGAAGTGGCTTTATATATATTTTAATTATACGACAATATGCTATTTTAACTTGTTGAGGGGCCATTTATGACATTTGGTTCTATTTCGTCTAGGGAACCGTATAGCAAATTTGTTGCAGCATATGTTGCGATGATTGTCATTTCGTTATGGTGCATTTTAAAACCCATTTTACCAAAATTGTTTATTTCTAAGTGTTTACTTTACAATATTTAGTGCCTATTTAAGTGTCTATTTTGCCCATTTTTAGTGCATTTATGCCTGCCTATTTCACACATTTTTACTGCCTATAAATCAACTCCCTTATCCTGAAAAATAAATGTCTGGTAACTCTAGCCTCTATGAATCCTGCGCTCATTTGAACATCATTTCATTCGATTCATTTGGCTTCTCTAAATGAATATTTCTTTTAAAAACAATATGATTTTAGCATGCATAGTGCTGGAAACAAGATAACTACCATTACCACTATATGGCAGTTAGGTTTGTATTGGATTAAACAAGGCAACAAATCGGTGCATTAGAAACAAAGACCCGCAGCAAACAGCTATTTGAAACGGGACCTGCTCCGATTATTCCCGTAGTGAACACAGCTGGACCGGAAACGCGGGTCCCAAACACCGTTATTTCGTCAATTGAGGAATTAAACAGCGTCATCACAACCTCAGCTCAGGTGTTTCATCACTATTTCGAACTCTTTCTCGATTCTTGTACAAACACTGAGTGGAACTTTTACTGCATTAAGAATGACCCTTCAAAATCGTCCATTATAAATGTGAATAAAACACTTAATGAGCTTAAAATCATACCTAAAACAGAACAGCATATGGCTAAAGTCAGCAAACCAGTTTTGCCTAGGATTTATGCCTTACCTAAGATTCATAAACCTGGGAATAAAATCAGACCGATTGTAAATTCTATAAATTCCCGCACCTATAAATTGGCTAAATGATAAAACAAAAAATCGCTGGGAGAAGTGTGCATTTACAAGGAGGCTATTTTGAGAACAAAAAATAATTTGAAAAAAAAAGTCTTGTATGTTTATTGGGTGGGAAAGTTTTGAGACCACCTATGTATAGGATCAGTGTGCAATCCTGCCCTTTTGTGTATAACCGAATATAAGATCTGAAGATCTTTTTGGTTAATGATAAGAGAGAAGAAAACGCAATGAATGGGAAGGTTATGTTGATAGGAGGACAAAGAAAACAATGTATAACAGGGTAAAATACCTGTGCAACTTACTTGAACAAGTACACGTTGTCAACAAATGCATAACGTTGCTATGACAGCGAAAGGTGGTGCCTCTGTTTGTAAAGAGGGGCGAGTTATTTTGGGTTCATCCCGTAAGCAGAACAGACTGGTGTTACATATGGGGAGAAACATCCCCTTTTACCAGTATTTATGTGGTAGATCAGGGATTCTTACTAACCAAACCAGCTCTCTAGTTTCTGCTTTAAGAACACCGCTCAGTCACGTACGAAATAACAAAATACGTGTGTATCTACATTTGTTAATTGGTTATGAACGTAATAAAACCTCGCTATAAATATATTAAATGTGTTAAAGTACTCTTACAAACTAACATTTTAATTAGGACTTATTTAATCTAAACCACTCCAATTATTAAAAATAACTTACACAAAGAAGTAGAAAAATAAACTAAATAAAAGTTCATAGGTTCATATCCCTAACGTGAAATCACATTGGACGACAAATGAAATGATACTCAAATGAGTCCAGCGTACACAGAGCTTAGAGCTATCATACTCTATCTTTCAGGATAAGGAAAACCTCGGAAAAACTTTATCACGCTGACTGGGAATAGAACTCTTGACGTCTTGAAGGAGAGACTACAGCCAAACCACAGAGGCGGGCAACAAATGTGGTACAAGGGCTGTTCAATAAAGAATGATTATAATTCTTTTACGGTCATAATTTTTCGCACTAAAATTCAATCTTATTATATTCTGTTAGCTTAATGTGAAACAAACACGCCGTAGTAGTTTCATTATTGGTACTTCTGGTTCCCTCCTGTGAGAACCAGCCAAGTTCAGACACATTCAGTATCGCCTACCGCTGTAATGGAGGTAACATGCAGTTAAAGTTGATGTTAGAGGAAGATCCGGAGTTTCTTTCAAACGTAATCACTGCTGATGAAACTTGGCTACATCATTTTGATCCTGAGAGCAAATAGCCAAGTTCAGTGTGGAAATCTCCTTCATCACAAACCCCCCAAAAAGCAAAAGTGGTTGCTTCTGCTGGGAAAGTTATGGTCATCTCATTCTTTGATATTCATGGAATGGTTTATCAGCATGTTGTACCTGCACACACATCAGTAACTGGACAATACTACAGGGATATCCTGAAAACAGTGCAAGTCCATATCAGGCGTTAAAGACCACATTTCCGTGAAGCAGGCTGGATGCTGCACCACGATAATGCGCGGCCGCATATTGCCAATGCTGTTGCTGAATATCTTGCAAAACTCAACGTGAAGTACATCCCTCACCCTCACTATAATCCGGATTTAGCCCCATGTGACTTTTTTTTATTCCCTAACTTGAAGAAACGGCTTCGTGGGAGACATTATCCATCATCAGAAGCGGTGGTGAAGGCTGCGGATGCGATTTTGAAGGATCTCTCAAAAATGGTTTCCAGCATGTCTTTGAAGACTGACAGAAACGCTGAGACAAGTGCATGGTATTCATGGGAGAATATTTTGAGAAGGAACATCAAAATTATGACGATGAGTAAAGGTACGTTGTCAAAAAAATTGTGATCATTCTTTATTGAACAGCCCTCGTATATGCAAGGAATTCAGTCCGGTCTTTTAGTGAAATAATCACGAGTTAAAGGCAAATGCTGCGATGATATTCCAGTTTATGTGTCGAGGATGTGTGGTAGGTTAAGTAGGTTGGGAGCGAGTCTACTACGACGTTCCGTAGGCAAGGCAATTTACTTGTTACATAATTTGCTGGTAATTTACAAAACCAGTCTTTTACGAGGAGACAAAAAATTAATTTTCTTTCATCCATCAATACGACCTACGTTCATTAACGCCCAAGTTGCCGTATTTGATAAACTGCGGACACCAGCATCATCAGAAACGTGTTAAACTGTAGTACATCGATAACTAACCTCGACCATTTACTAAAACTCAAAGATTGTTCACATTAAACCTTAAATACTCGTGTGAGTCAAACAGAGCACAATGGATTCTTTGTTTTTGTAAGGGAAGTAAAGCCGATGGTCTACGGTATTGTACATTTACGGTACGTAAAGGAAGCTCAATGGCCATAGGAGGCCTTTGAGCAAAATTAAGCAGTCTTTCACGTCCGACATCGCGGGTGAGTAGGAAGTGTGTAACAATGTCTGTAACCGCGCTGTAGCAATTCTATGAAGTGATAAGAGAACGTAAACTTTCATGGCCGGAGTCAAAATTTATGAAGGGATATTCTTTTTAGAAAAGCTCTAAGAAACCAACATACCCCCAGAATACTATAATTACATATAAAGGCTCAGGGGGGTTTATTTTTATTTTTTCTATTTTATAAATGACAACATATCCTTTTTCTGCAATCCTCAAGTCTCAGAACGAACAAAGAAAGAAAGGAAGAAAGAAAGAGGGAGGAAGGGAGAGAAAGGAGGGAGGGAAGGAAGGAAGGAAGCAGGAAGGGAGCGAAGGAAGGAGGGAGGGAGGGAAGAAGGAAAGGAAAGAGAGAAAGAAAAGGAAAGAAAGAGTAAGAAAGGAGTAAGGAAAGAAAGAATAAATAAGGAAAAAAGAGAGAGAAAAAGAAAGGAAAGAAGGAAACGAAGAAAAAATAAAGAAAGAAAGAAAGAAAGAAAGAAAGAGAAAAAGGGAATGAAAGGGAAGGAGGGTGAAAAGGAAGGAGGGAGGAAAGGAAAGAGAGAAGGAAAGAAAAAGAAAGAGAGAAAGTAAGAAAGAAGGAGTAAGGAAAGAAAGAATAAATAAGGAAAAAAGAGAGAAAGAAAGAACAAAAGAAACGAAGAAAAATAAAGAAAGAAAGCAATAAAGAGAGAGAAAGAAAGAACGACCGAAAGAAAGGAAGAAAGAGAGAAAGAGAGAAAGAAAGGACGAACGAAAGAAAGAAAAAGAAATGAAGAAAGTAAGAAGAAAGAAAGAAAGAAAGAAAGAAAGAAAGAAAGAAAGAAAGAAAGAAAGAAAGAAAAAAGCAAGAGAGAAACAACGAAAGAGCTAAGAAAGAAAAAAGAAAAATAAAAAAGAAAGGAAAACACAAAGAATGAAAGAATGAACTAAAGAAAGAAAGAAACAACGAAAGAAAGGACGAAAGAAAAGAAGAGAGAAAGAAGGAACGAACGAAAGGAAGGAAGAAAGAGAGAAAGAAAGAGAGAAGAAAGAGAGAAAAAAAGATATAAAGAAAAGAAAGAAAAGAAAGAAAAGAAAGAGAGAAAAGAAAGAAAGTAAGAGAGAAAGAAATAAAGGGAGAAAGAGAGAAAGATAAAGAAAAAAGAAAGAAAGAAAGAATGAAAGGAAGAAAGAAAGAAAGAAAGAGAGAAAGAAAGAAAGAAAGAAAGAAAGAGAGAAAGAAAGAAAGAAAGAAAGAAAGAAAGAAAGAAAGAAAGAAAGAAAGAAAGAAAGAAAGAAAGAAAGAAAGAAAGAAAGAAAGAAAGAAAGAAAGAAAGAAAGAAAGAAAGAAAGAAAGAAAGAAAGAAAGAAAGAAAGAAAGAAAGAAAGAAAGAAAGAGAAAGAAAAGAAAGGCAGGAAGGAAGATATTACAAACCGCAATATAAATTTATTAGGATCGTACCGCATGTGTACTGAACAAAGAAAAACGCATCATTACTTCAAATTGAGTATGTTTTGTACTAAACAATACAGTAGGCTACTTCAATACGTGACTAGTACAGACAAAAACTAGTTAACAAGGACAAAATGCTCACTTCATTGTAAAATGTTTCTGAAAGTAATTGTTTATGGCAAAACTTAGAGAAAGATGGTGAATTGAACTACTAATGGTGATAGGAGGAGCCAAAAAGAGGTTTGTGTCTTGTTTAATGAAATGCATCCAGAACGAAGGATTCTTCGTTCTACGTTAAGCAAAATTTTGAAAAAATTCAATGATATTGAAACTGTTAAAAATAAGGCAATGTCTGGTAGACTAAAACGAGTTACAGATGCCGATAAAGCTCTTGATGTTTCATTATCAGTGTAAGAAAACCAATATTTATCTACTCGCCAGCTTACAATGGACTACATGAATTTACAGGAAGACGGATTGGCAGAAGAGGAAGTATTGAATGGCCGCCAAGACCCCTTACACTTTTCCTATTTTAAGTGCAATGTCTTTTTTCTAAGGGAGGTAAAGTCCACGTACTTTTATGGTACGTGAAGGAAGCTCATGGCTGATAGGAGGCCTTTGAGCAAAATTAAGCGGTATTTCATGTCCAATATGCCGGACGAGTAAAAAGTATGGAATAGTGCCTATAACTCCAATGTTGCCACTCTATGAACTGTTGAGAGAACGTAAGCTTTCATGGCCGCAGTCAAAATAACTTTTACTGATTTATGAAGTGATCTTTACTTTTAAGGAAAGCTATTAGAAATCAAGGTACCCTCAGATTACTATAATTACATAAAAGGGGTGAGAGGGTTTTATTATTTTTTTTCATAAATGGCGACATTTCCTTTCTCTGCACTCCTCCAGTCCTCAAATCTCAGAACGTACAAAGAAAGGGAGCGAAGAAGCAAGGAGGGAGGGAGAGAGGGAAGGAGGGAGGCAAGAAAGGAAGGGACGGTGGAAGGAAAAAGGAGAGAAATACATAAATAAATAAATAGACAAAGAAAGAAAGGAAGGAAGGAGGAGAGACAGTAAGAGAGAAAGATATAAGAAAAGAAAGGAAGGAAGAAAGAGATAAAGAAAGAAAGAGATAAATGAAGAAAGAGAGAGAAAGAAACAAGGAAAGAAGGAAAGAAAGGAAGGAAGGAAGAGAGCAATGTGGAAAGAGAGAAGGGAAGAAACAGAGAATGAAAGTAAGAAAGAGAGAAAGAAATAAGGAAAGAAAGAAAGAGATAAAGGAAGAAAGACGGAAAGGAAGAAGGAAAAAACGAGAAAAAGAAAGGAGGGAAGGAAGACAGAAAAAAGAAAGAGAAAAAGAAAGGGAAAGAAAGAAAGAAAGAAAGAGAGAAATAACGAAAGAAAGGGGAAAAGAAAGAGACAAAGAAAGAGAGAAAGAAAGAAATAAAGAGAGGGAAGGAAAGAAATAAAGGAACAAAGAAAGAAAGAAGATAGGAAGGAAAGAGAGAAAGAAAGAGAGAATGAAATAAAGAAAGGAAGAAAGAGAGAGACAAGAAAAGAAATAGAGAGAGAAGGATAGAAATTACAAACCGCAATATAAATTTATTAGGATCTTACTGTGCTTGGTGTGTTAGAGTTTACAAGGCCCGACAAGAGACTTTGAAGAGTTAAAGCGAAGAATTGGACAAGATATGCACCTGGTCAGGCGAGCAATGTCACTGAAAATCTTAACTAACTTCTAAGACACACTTTGGAATAGTTTGGCAGTATCTGGATGCCATTTTGATCAAATTTTGAAGTGAATTAATCATGTGTTACAACACAGAAACCACTAATTTTGTTATGAATGTGTTTTCTTGGCTTAATATTTCAAACAAAGCGTATATCTGTACGTTCCGATACCTGAGGAGCACCCACCCCAAAAAAAAAAGACGTCTTATTCACTATTATTAATATGAAAACATATCTTACAGGTTTTCTACAGAATGGCAGAGCAATCACTATTACCTCTATTTACAATTTTTACTGTTCTATGGGACGTGCTGTTAAATATCACATACGGAATTTGCCACTAAAACCAAACAGGTCGATCGATCGATGGATCTAGCTGTGCGAAACAGAAGCACACTGCAAACGAACACGTCAGAAACACACTAGGAGAGGGTTAGTACAACTCAAGATGTAATTTTCTATTGCGAGATAGAGATAGCAGCATTATTTTAACTGCGTAGTTTGCACGTCATAAAAACATTTACACATCGCAGTCTCAGACAAGGCCGTTCCGCCGGCAAAAGACCAAAACATCCACTGCGAGTCATTTGTTTCTAGCAGACAAACCAGGTGCGTTGGAAACATCTGAAAATCGCTCGCATCTGCAGTGTGCACCTCTGGATGGATTCAGAACGGTTGAAATATGACTACAAATATCAACTCACTGTTTCTTATAGCCTTGCTCCGCTGACTTCTATTTTTTCGGTTATACTACTTCTCTTTTCCCATTACTGGGTAAGATACACCTTATAATGATGTTAAGCAGTTTACAATGTACGGGCACCTGATAAAAGTTACTACAGTGGTCAGAAAAGTTTCCGACATAATAGAGATACAAAACCCTTTTTTTTTTTTCGGAACTTTTTATTTTTCAACATAGTCTCCTTGTAACTGTACACACTTCTCCAAGCGATGTTCCCATCTCTGTAACCCGTCCAAATAGTACTCGGCGTTTTTCAACATAGTCTCCTTGTAACTCTACACATTTCTCCCAGCGAAGTTCTCATCTCTGTAACCCGTCCAAATAGTACTCAGCGTTTTTGAACATAGTCTCCTTGTAACTCTACACATTTCTCCAAGCGATGTTCCCATCTCTGTAACCCGTCCAAATAGTACTCGACGTTTTTCAAAATAGTCTCCTTGTAACTCTACACATTTCTCCAAGCGATGTTCCCATCTCTGTAACCCGTCCAGATAGTACTCGGCGTTTTTCAAGATAGTCTCCTTCTAACTCTACACACTTCTCCCAGCGATGTTCTCATCTCTGTAACCCGTACAAATAGTACTCGGCGTTTTTCAACATAGTCTCCTTGTAACTCTACACATTTCTCCCAGCGATGTTCTCATCTCTGTAACCCGTACAAATAGTACTCGGCGTTTTTCAACATAGTCTCCTTGTAACTCTACACATTTCTTCCAGCGATGTTCTCATCTCTGTAACCCGTACAAATAGTACTCGGTGTTTTTCAACGTAGTCTCCTTGTAACTCTACACACTTCTCCCAGCGATGTTCCCATCTCTGTAACCCGTCCAAATAGTACTCGGCGTTTTTCAACATAGTCTCCTTGTAACTCTACACACTTCTCCCAGCGATGCTCACATCTCTGTAACCCGTCCAAATAGTACTCGGCGTTTTTCAACATAGTCTCCTTGTAACTCTACACACTTCTCTCAGCGATGCTCTCATCTCTGTAACCCATCCAAATAGTACTCGGCGTTTTTCAACATAGTCTCCTTGTAACTCTACACACTTCTCCCAGCGACGCTCTCATCTCTGTAACCCGTCCAAATAGTACTCGGCGTTTTTCAACATAGCTTCCTTGTAACTTTACACACTTCTCCCAGCGATGCTCCCATCTCTGTAACCAGTCCAAATAGTACTCGGCGTTTTTCAACATAGTCTCCTTGTAACTATACACACTTCTCCCAGCGATGCTCCCATCTCTGTAACCCGTCCAAATAGTACTCCACGTTTTTCAACATAGTCTCCTTGTAACTCTACACACTTCTCCCAGCGATGCTCCCATCCGTTCAAATAGTATTCGTCGTTTTTTCTGTAAAATAATTGTTCACGAAGGCGATTGCCTCTTCATTTGACGAAAATATCTGTCCTCCGAGCACAATTTTCAGATGAGGGAACAAAAAGAAGTCGCTTGGGGCTAGATCTGATGAGTCAAGCAGTTCAAACCGTAATTCGTGGATTTTCGCCATTGCAACCGCTCAGGTGTGAGGTGATGCGTTGTGTTGGTGAAACAGGATTTTGTTTTTCTGCAAATAAGGCCGTTTTTCCGCAACTTCTGTCTTCAGCTTGTCAAGCAATGATGCGTAGTATGCTCCTGTAATGATTTTTCTTTTTTGAAGATAATCGATTAAAATAACTAAGCGACTATCCCAAAAAACAGTCGCCATCACTATCCCAGTCGCAGAAACGGTTTTTGCTATTTTTGGAGCCGCTTTCGCCTTTGCAGTCCAATGTTTGGACTGTATTTTCGTTTCGGGCCAATAATGGTGTATCCAAGGTTCATCTACAATAACTAATGGGCGCCAAATCTCGGATTTCTTGCGCCTAAACTGCGCCAACAGAGCGTTGGAAATGTTCCTTCGAACACGTTCTTGGTCTAACATAAGCAAACGCGGGACCCAATGCGAAGACTGCTTTCTCATGTCTAAATATTGATGTAATATGTGACAAACACGTTCTTTTGACCTGCTCATAGCCTCTGCTATCTCTCTCACTTTAATTCGGTGGTCGTGTAGCACCATTTGGTGAACTTCGGCGATGTTTTCTTCGGTCGTCCCGAACATTCATCGCCTCCGAAGCTCTTAGGTCACGTTTAAATTCAGCTGCCCAAAATTTCACTGTTGTAAATGATGGTGCAGAGTCCCCATACACAGAATCCAACTCGTCTTTGATTTGCGCGGGCGTATTGCCTTTAAAAAACAAATATGTAATCAAAGCTCGCTACTCGATTTTGTCTATTTTCATAAAAACACTCACATCAACTCAATCAAACGACTGTTACATAACAACTGAGCGTCCAAAATGGCTGCATCTTTGGGACTGTCAACTGACAAACAACGAAATTCACTAGCTTTTATTTAAGAGTGCTGCCCTTTTTATGTTAGGGTCGTAAACGTTTCAGGCCACCCTCGTATGTAAATTATATATATGAGGGCTGTTCAATAAAGAATGATCATAATTTTTACGGTCATAATTTTTTGCACTAAAATTCAATCTTATTATATTCTGTTAGCTTAAGGTGAAAGAAACACGCCGTAGTAGTTTCATTGTTGGTACTCCTGGTTCCCGCCTGTGAGAACCAGCCAAGTTCAGACATGTTCAGTATCGCCTACCGCTACAATGGAGGTAACACGCGAGGAACAATACGCAGCTTTGAAATTCCGGTTTCGTCTCAACAAATCTTCAGTTGAGGCCTATACAATGTTACAGGAGGCCTATGGAGAGTCTGTCCTTCCCTACAGCACAGCTCGAAGGTGGTTTAAAATGTTTAAAGAGGGGAGACAATCAATTTCAAAGGAAGGTGGACCCTGTGCTCCAGTTGCTGCTCATATATAAGACAATATCAACACTGCTGCTGCCATTGTGAGAGAGGATCGACGAATTACCTTAAGATCGCTTTCTGAAATACTGAACATTTCATTGGGTGCCACCCACACGTTGGTGACAGAAACATTACACATGAGACGTGTTTGTGCGCGATGTGTTCCAAGACTGTTGATTCCCGAACAAAAGGACATTCGCATGCAGGTCTGCACGCAGTTAAAGTTGATGTTACAGGAAGATCCGGGGTTTATTTCAAACGTAATCACTGCTGATGTAACTTGCCTACATCATTTTGATCGTGAGAGCAAACAGCAAAGCTCAGTGTGGAAATCTCCTTCATCACCAACCCCCAAAAAAGAAAAAGTGGTTGCTGCTGCTGGGAAAGTTATAGTCATCTCATTCTTTGATATTCATTGAATGGTTTTTTTAGCATATTGTACCTGCACACGCATCAGTAACTGAACAATGCTACAGGAATGTCCTGAAAACATTGCAAGTCCATATCAGGCACAAAAGATCACATTTCCATGAAGCAGGCTGGATGCTGCACCACGATAATGCACGGCCGCATATTGCCAATGTTGTTGCTGATTATCTTGCAAAAATCAACGTGAAGTGCAGCCCTCACCCTCCATATAGTCCGGATTTAGCCCCATTTGACTTTTTTCTATTGCCTAACTTGAAGAAACGCCTTCGTGGGAGACATTATCCATCATCAGAAGCAATGGTGAAGGCTGCGGAGGCGATTTTGAAGGATATCTCAAAAATCGTTTCTAGCATGTCTTCGAAGACTGGCAGAAACGCTGGGACAAGTGTATCGCATTCAGGGGAGACTGTTATGAGAAGGACCATCCAAATTATGAGGATTAGTACAGGTACATTGTCAAATTGTGATGATACTTTACTGAACAGTCCTCGAATATATATACCTATATATATACCTATATATACCTATATATATGAAATTAATCGTAAACTAATCCTGGTATTGTACTGGACTACGGTACGGAGGAGATTTTGCAGCCCGGTCCGAACTTGGTGAATTGTGTCTATGCTCCCAGAGTTCGGTCAGGTAGGTCAGCAAAGAGAATCAAACCCGGACCTCCCGTATGCGGGCCACAAACAAAGCCGTCTGAGTCATCCAGCTCGCTTAAAAAGTTAGGAGCTTCAAGTGTAAGTTATTGGATATGCAACTTTAAGTTGTGTTAGTCAGTTGTTTCTCGCTCTTAAACAGGATTAAAGTACATTAATTAAGGTTTACATAACGAGAGAAGAATGGTTAAGAAAAAGTGGTGAGAGGTTGGAAGCTCGTAATAATTATTTCAGCTGCAGCTTTTGTCTCGGCTTAATCCTAATCCGCAGATGACATTTAGTGAATCATAAAGTTGGGAAACTTGGTTCACAAGTTCCCCCAAGTCAGTAACGATGCCCTCGGGTTAAACAGGTGTGCTAATATATTTCCATTAGGTCTTCTTCTCCTCCTTGCTTCCGGAACTGCATTTCCACAGCCACCTTGACACCAACACCTGCAGGCTGTGTTCACCTTCTAGCACAATGTTCTGCATTCGATATCGAGATTTCACAGAAAGAAAACTCTGTCGCTTCACTTTTCCACAAACTACACTTATTCCCGATTTCCCCAACAGATGTTAGGACTTAACACGAGTTTAGAAATAGTTATAACAAAAATTGCATTTCCCCAACAAGTGTTAGCTTAACACTCGTGTTTAATCTCTTGTTAAACTGACAAGCCAAATTTCTGTTGTTCAGCCCTTAACAATTATAAACAGTCAAGATGGCTGGTGTGAACGCAAGTGTTGATGTCGATTTGCTATATGAAAGACCGTCAAAATGGCATTCGTAATGAGGAGAAATTATTTTGAGGAACTACCAGAACAAATTTTTTTACAGAGTTATAGACCGTCGAAACAAGTTGCTATGCAGATTACTGCGGAATTACAAGGGAGGTTAGAACATACATCGAAAGGACTATGCCTATCTCGCCTTTGCTTCAAGTATTAATAACTTTGCGATTTTATAATTCACTGAATTATGTGGATAATACACTGTCCACCCCCCGTCTTGAAACGTTCAAGTCACTCGTCACTTGTCCTTGGCTCCTCGTTTTAATTTACGTAATACTGAGATAGAACATACTTCGAAAGGAATATGCCGATCTCGCCTTTACTTCAAGTATTAATAACTTTGAGGTTCACTGAATTATGTGGATAATACACTGTCCACCTCCCGTCTTGTAACGTTCATGTCACTCGTCACTTGTCCTTCGCTCCTTTACGTAATACTGACGAACTTGTCTGATGCTTCTAGCAGTGACAAATGCATTTGAATTAAATTCGTTTCCAATTTTTTTCCCACATGACATCTTTCTCTTTTACATTCACGGCATCCGTCTTCTTATTTTCCACGATATCCATCTACAGCCTTCTATAGCTGTAAAATTTACAAGTATCTTGGCGTTAACACGTGTTTGTTAACAGGAGATGGTCAGAAGAAGCAGTAAAGGCCGTCAAGGAGAAGAAAATGGCAGGTTTAAAAGCTTCCAAATGTTATAGCGTACCTTACTCTACATAAGAGAATTATGTAAACTACAAAAAGAAAGATATTGACAATTTATTGACTACAAAAATCGAAACAGATTGCGCACTTGGTGAGAACCTGCAAACCGAACTGGCTGCATACTGTACGGCTATGGATGACCGCTATTTTGGACTTAGAAAGAAAGACATTAGACATCCAGCTAGCTTTGATCAACAATGTAAAGCATGCATTTGATTCGAGCAGCGATATGGTTGGAAAAAATGTCTCAGGGATTTTATGGAAAAGACACTCAACTGTCTTATCGCACTCCACAAAAGTTCCGAAATTAGGCACCGTTTTTTTTTAACCTAATCCAAATGCTCTTTGATGGTTTTCATTATGTCTTATGAGAACTTTTTTGACTAAGGGACTGCAAATTAAGAACGTTGTCACAGAATTTCGTGTCTATGTACTATGACATGTAGAATACCCAAAAATAAAAATTGTATCCGAAATATGGCGCCCACAGCGGTCTCTCGGTGTATCTGTTGAAGCCGTAAAACTTAACGTATCGTCTTGACGATTAGGGAGGCCAAAGACGGGACATTTGAGTAGTTAAGTTGGTAAGATGGAGTTGTGAGATCATGCGTGAGCGTTTGCATCAGAGAACGTAGTATCCAGGTCACTACTCAATGCGCGTGCGTGTCACAGTCTTACATCACGTAACACTTGCCTGTCTCTCAGCATCAACACGAGCCTAGACCTGCAAACACTTCCATTTCAACTTAATCCAGACAAGTACTTCTTATTAATGATGTTATTTCCTCATTAAAGCAGCAACGGCTTTAAGCGACAGTCAACTGTTTCATAAGTTTTGACGTTCAGTTTTTATTTGTAAGCTAAAGAGACTGAAACAAAAGAATTCTTATCCATACCAGAAATGTGTATTTGAAAATTAACATAGAATACCCCGCCAATAGTGCAAAAAATTTATGTGTAATAACTCTAAGTTTTAAGAAGACTTCCGTTCTTCGTGTAATAATATTTTGTCTGTATCTTACAGTTTACCAGTTATATATCTCATTCACATTAGAGGAAATTCCCAGAAACATGTCAGGGAAACCTATTACATTAATTTCACCAAAATCATCTGAAACATTGAAAAATCGTTTTCCAGCCCGCCTCTGTAGCGTGGTGGTAGTGTCACGTTCAAGAGCTTCCTAGTTCTAAATCGGTCAAAGATGAATGTCTGGTAACTCTAAGCTCTATGTACTCTGTACTCATTTGAACATCATTTCATTCATCGTCTGATATGACTTAACGTTGGAGGTTTTCTCTTATCCTGAAAGATGAATGTCTGGTAACTCTAAGCTCTATGTACTCTGTACTCATTTGAACATAATTTCATTCATCATCCGATATGACTTAACGTTGGAGGTTTTCTCTTATCCTGAAAGATGAATGTCTGGTAACTCTAAGCTCTATGTACCCTGTACTTATTTGTACAACATTTCATTCATCGTCCGATATGACTTAACGTTGGAGGTTTTCTCTTATCCTGAAAGATGAATGTCTGGTAACTCTAAGCTCTATGTACCCTGTACTTATTTGTACATCATTTCATTCATCGTCCGATATGACTTAACGTTGGAGGTTTTCTCTTATCCTGAAAGATGAATGTCTGGTAACTCTAAGCTCTATGTACCCTGTACTTATTTGTACATCATTTCATTCATCGTCCGATATGACTTAACGTTGGAGGTTTTCTCTTATCCTGAAAGATGAATGTCTGGTAACTCTAAGCTCTATGTACCCTGTACTCATTTGAACATCATTTCATTCATCGTCCGATATGGCTTAACGTTGGAGGTTTTCTCTTATTCTGAAAGATGAATATCTGGTAACTCTAAGCTCTATGTACCCTGTACTTATTTGTACAACATTTCATTCATCGTCCGATATGGCTTAACGTTGGAGGTTTTCCCTTATCCTGAAAGATGAATGTCTGGTAACTCTAAGCTCTATTCCTCCTGGACTCATTTGAACATCATTTCATTCATCGTCCGATATGACTTAACGTTGGAGGACATTGGCCCGTCTCTGTAGCGTGGTGGTAGTGTTACGTTCAAGAGGTTCCTAGTTCTAATCTCGGTCAGGGTGATAAGGTTTTCCCTTATCCTGAAAGATGAAGGTCGGGTAACTCTAAGCTCTATGTACCGCGGACTCATTAGTACATCATCTCAATCATCGTCCGATTTGACTTAACGTCGGAGGACATTAGCCCGTCTCTGTAGCGTGGTGGTAGTGTCACGTTCCATAGGTCCCTAGTTCTAATCTCTGTCAGGGTGATAAGGCTTTCCCTTATTCTCAAAGATGAATGTGTGATAACTCTAAGCTCTGAGTACCCTGTACTCATTTGAACTCATTTATTCATCGTCCGATATGACAACGTTGGAGGACATTGGCCCGTATCTGTAGCATGGTGGTAGTGTCACGTTCAAGAGGTCCCTAGCTCTACTCTCGGCCAGGGTGACAAGGTTTTCCTTAATCCTGAAAGATAAATGCCTGTAACTGTAAGCTCTATGTACCCTGGACTCATTTATACACCATTTCATTCATTGCCCGATATTTTTGGATTGGGGTGGGGTTAATATTCGGTGAGCTACTCAACATGTATGAGTTTTGGTGATCACAAATATACTTTTTAATTCACGGAATACCAAAACTCAAGGGAAATTGGGCTATGAAAACTCTGACCGGAATAATTTGATAAATTAGCGAACAGACAGTAAAAAGCCAAAAAGAGATTTTCCAAATGAAAATTTAATCTGAAGCAATTTATAAGGAATTTCATTCAATGTTCCAGTATAATTAATTGGCCGTGCAATAAAGGTTCATTTAAAACGACCAGGCACTTGTTACTTACGTTTTTCAACTGTTTCTCTGTCAAAACAAACGACGTACGTTTTACATACTCGCTATTTCTGACTTCTTCATTAATTACTGAGAATTTAGGAATTAATAACCTGTCTTTAGCAAGAAACCTTTTTATTATTCTTTGTCGACAGTTTGAAGGAAAGATTTTATTTCTGTATCTGCCCTGGATTATTTTTTAAACCGACAGGAGGTGAATAAGAGAGGACTACCAAGAAGAACAAGGTATGAAGTGAGACTGGACAGGACTACGCTAACGAGATCCATACTTGGTCTATTGTACCCATGTCCACTTACCTACTATGATAAAAAAGTACTGATAGAGCAAATAGTAGACTGGTAGTTTATTTTGATCTCCAGAATGTGATTTCACTACCCCATGCAAAAATTAGTTCATGTTTGTTTTATAAAAGGAAATTAAAGGTTTCAAAAGCACAAGTGGCAAACCTGCCATTTGGCACGAAGCATTCTGTGGTAAATTTGGAAATGATATTGCCAGTACCTCAGTTCAATTACGAAAAACATTCCTTCCATGTACCCTGAAGTTAAATATATTCCTTGGAGTGTCAGTTGCATTCCTCAAAATAAAATTCCCTCGTTTCTTTTACTGTCAGATTAGAAACAGTACAATGAAATACTCATTCTTGTATTCAATAAGATAACAACATACGAGGTTGTTCTGCAACGTTTCCAACCTAATAAAGATACAAGGATTTTCTACAATTTTTTGTTCCCCAACATAGTCTCCTTGTAACTCTACGCACGTCTCCCAGTGATGCTCCCATCTCTGTAACCCGTCCAAATAGTACTCGGCGTTTTTCAACATAGTCTCCTTGTAACTCTACACACTTCTCCAAGCGATGCTCCCATGTATGTAACCCGTCCAAATAGTATTTGGCGTTTTTCTCTGTAAAATAATTGTTCGCGTAAATGATTACCTCTTCATTTGACGAAAATCTCTGTCCTCCGAGCGCAATTTTCAGGTGAGGGAATAGAAAGAAGTCGCTTGGGGCTAGATCTGGTGGGTCAAGCAGTTCAAACCATAATTCGTAGATTTTCGCCATTGCAACCGCTGGGGTATGAGATGGTACGTTGTCTTACGGAAAGGTTTTTTTTTTTTTTTTTTTCTACAAATGTGGTCGTTGTTCTGCAAGTTCTGCCTTCAATTTGTCAAGTAATAATGCGTAGTATGTCGCTGTAATGGTTTTTCCTTTTTGGAGGAAAACTGTCACAAAAGCAGTCACCATCACTTTCCTCACCCCCCCCCCCCACAAAAAACATGTTTGCTTTTTTTGGACCCGGTTCCTCCTTTGTAGTTCACTGTGTGAACTGTATTTTTGTTTCGGACGTATAATCGTATATCCAAGTTTCATGTACAGTAATTAATCGGCGCCAAAACTCGGATTTATTCCACCTAAATTGCGTCAACAGATCCTTGGAAACGGTTATTCGAACACGTTTTGGGGCTAAAGTGAGCAAACGCGGCACCTAACGCGCGGACAGCTTTCTCATGTCTAAATGTTGACTTAATATGTCACAAACGTTCTTTTGACATACTCATAGCCCCTGCTATCTCTCTCACTTTAATTCGGTGGTCGTCTAGCGCCATTTGGTGAACTCTAATGATGCTTTTGTCGGCAGTTGCAGTTTTGGACGTCCCGAACGTTCTTCGTCTCCCAAGCTTTTACGGCCACGTTTAAATTTTAGCTGCCCAAACTTTCACTGTGGTAAATGATGCTGCAGAGTCCCCATACACAGAATCCAACTCATCTTTGTGTTGTGTAGGCGTATTGTCTTTCAAAAACAAATATTTAATAGCAGCTCGATACTCGATTTTGTCCATTTTCATACACACACTCACATCAACTCACTCAAACCACTGTTACGTAACAACTGAGCGTCCAAAATGCCTGAAACTTTGGTGAGTAACTCAACAGATGAACAACGGAATTCACTAGCTTTTATATACGAGTGTTGCCATCTTCATGTTGACGTTGGAAACTTTTCACGACTAAATGACAACATAGAGAAGAGTCTGAAATGTTACGAAGTTTGGTCTCCGCTTTCTTTAAACAGAATACTTCTGGCTTGCAACAGGTGGTCTCCTGATAAGGTAATTGCAATGACAGCATCTGATTTCTATGACTACCACATCTCTCAGCAGTTACTTTAAGAGGACTCATGTTCATCAGGAATGCAATACAAACAGTATCTTAAAAAATAAATAAGAAAGAACATCAAAACCACAATGAAATGGGTGCCCAATGTTGATGCAGACTTCTACGAAGCGCTTTTAACTGACCATATACAACGATGCTTGGAACCAGAAGGTTCTATCCACAAATAATCTTTCTTTATGTATTGAAATAAATGTGTTCCTTTTATACGAGAAGGCTATTCAATAAAGAATGATCAAAATTTTTTACTGTCATAATTTTTTGCACTAAAATTCAATCTTATTATATTCTGTTAGCTTAATATGAAACAAACACGGCGTAGTAGTTTCATTGATGGTACTGCTGGTTCCTACCTGTAAGAACCAGGCAAGTTCAGACATGTTCAGTATCGCCTACCGCTGAAATGGAGGTAACATGCTGTTAAAGTTGATGTTAGAGGAAGATCCGGAGTTTCTTTCAAACGTAATCACTGCTGATGAAACTTGGCTACATCATTTTGATCCTGAGAGCAATCAGCCAAGCTCAGTGTGAAAATCTCCATCACCAACCCCCCAAAAAGCAAAAGTGGTTGCTTCTGCTGGGAAAGTTATGGTCATCTCATTCTTTGATATTCATGGAATGGTTTATCAGCATGCTGTACCTGCACACACATCAGTAACTGGACAATACCACAGGGATGTCCTGAAAACATTGCAAGTCCATATCAGGCACAAAAGACCACATTTTCGTGAAGCACGCTGGATGCTACACCACGATAATGCGCGGCCGCATATTGCCAATATTGTTGCTGACTATCTTGGAAAAATCAACGTGAAGTACATCCCTCACCCTCCCTATAGTCCGGATTTAGCCCCATGTGACTTTTTTCTATTCCCTAACTTGAAGAAACGCCTTCGTGGGAGACATTATCCATCATCAGAAGCAGTGGTGAAGGCTGCGGAGACGATTTTGAAGGATCTCTAAAAATGGTTTCCAGCATGTCTTTGAAGACTGGCACAAACGCTGAGACAAGTGCATGGTAACCATGGGAGACTCTTTTGAGAAGGACCATCAAAATTATGAGGATGAGTAAAGGTACGTTGTCAAAAAAAAAAAAAAAAAAAAAAAAAAAAAAATGTGATTATTCTTTATTGAACAGCCCTCGTAATATAGTAATAAATTGATACTGCTTCGCTACCAATATGTTTCATAAGGATGTCACTGTTTCCTATTCCTAGAAACTTTAAATCTCCCTCCTAAAATATTCACTTAAATGCAGATAGAACCCCCTGGTTCCCAAATCACGAATTGTTTTGTGTGAATGTGTGTTAAAATATTCCTACCTTTCTGTATATTGTGTGAAGTAAGATGGCACTCACCTGAAACAAAAAAGAAACAAAATAAGAGTGTGAAAACATCGTTCTAATGACAGATACTAAGATTTGCCAAGAATAAGTATGTAGACAGACATCTCTGTAATGTTTGTTTTGTATGGAGGAGGCCTGTCATTTTGTTAGGTTGCTAGGTAACCCAGAAGTTGTATTTGCATCCATATTGCCTTGCCTGTTTCCTCATCAGCACGTGTTTCCAACTGATAGCCTTGACAACAACAGTTCCGGTTAAACTGTCTCATTGGATTTGCATATAAATGTACACTTTTATTCCCCTAAGGCAAACATCTCTGATATATTATAGTATTCACTTGTTATTCCTCTATTCACGTAACGCTACTGACGGTAAACCTGTGACCAGAATTAATCTCGAATTAAGCAATATGGACTCGGTTACCACTACCAGAAAAAATTGAATAACGACAAGGGAATATGGGAATACAGTAGACTTTACGTAATAGTCAAATGTTTTAAAACTGGTTGTCTAGGTGACGGTCTTTGACATTACGTTCTATTTGTATGTCCAAGAGATAAAAAAATGAATAACGACAAGGGAATATGGGAATACAGTAGACTTTAAGTGATAGTCAAATGTTTTAAAACTGGTTGCCAAGGTGACGGTCTTTGACATTACGTTCTATTTGTATGTCCAAGAGATAAAAAATGAATAACGACAAGGGGATATGGGAATACAGTAGACTTTAAGTGATAGTCAAATGTTTTAAAACTGTTTGTCTAGATGACTGTCTTTGACATTACGTTCTATTTGTATGTCCAAGAGTTAAAAACTGAATAACGACAAGGGAATATGGGAATACAGTAGACTTTAAGTGATAGTCAAATGTTTTAAAACTGGTTGTCTAGGTGACGGTCTTTGACATTACGTTCTATTTGTATGTCCAAGAGATAAAAAATGAATAACGACAAGGGAATATGGGAATACAGTAGATTTTAAGTGATAGTCAAATGTTTTAAAACTGGTTGTCTAGGTGACTTTCTTTGACATTACGTGTCCAAGAGATAAAAAATGAATAACGACAAGGGAATATGGGAATACAGTAGACTTTAAGTGATAGTCAAATGTTTTAAAACTGTTTGTCTAGATGACTGTCTTTGACATTACGTTCTATTTGTATGTCCAAGAGTTAAAAAATGAATAACGACAAGGGAATATGGGAATACAGTAGACTTTAAGTGATAGTCAAATGTTTTAAAACTGGTTGTCTAGATGACGGTCTTTGACATTACGTTCTATTTGTATGTCCAAGAGATAAAAAATGAATAACAAGGGAATATGAGAACACAGTAGACTTTGAGTGATAGTCAAATGTTTTAAAACTGGTTGTCTAGGTGACGGTCTTTGACATTACGTTCTATGTGTATGTCCAAGAGATAAAAAATGAATAACAAGGGAATATGAGAACACAGTAGACTTTGAGTGATAGTCAAATGTTTTAAAACTGGTTGTCTAGGTGACGGTCTTTGACATTACGTTCTATGTGTATGTCCAAGAGATAAAAAATGAATAACAAGGGAATATGAGAACACAGTAGACTTTGAGTGATAGTCAAATGTTTTAAAACTGGTTGTCTAGAGGACGGTCTTTGACATTACGTTCTATTTGTGTGTCCAAGAGCTAAAAAATGAATAACAAGGGAATATGGGAATACAGTAGACTTTACGTAATAGTCAAATGTTTTAAAACTGGTTGTTAAGTGACGGTCTTTGACACTACGTTCTATTTGTATGTCCAAGAGATAAAAAATGAATAACGACAAGGGAATATAGGAATACAGTAGACTTTAAGTGATAGTCAAATGTTTTAAAACTAGTTGTTATTCAGAATGAAGAATACTTAAGATGACGTTAACGAAAAATTCAAAATATAAATTTCATTTATGAATGAATACATTTTACACACAGTATTACTTCTCGCCTATTACGAAAAGTTGTAAGAACAAGCTAATGGATGGCATATTTACAGGTCAGCCTGGAAAAACGAATACTTCGTAAACGATTAATGCTACAACAAAATTCTTTTTCAGAACAGACATTCTTCTAATTTTGAGTGCTATAGAGCGACATCAGCTGCATAAACCTTGCGGAAGGAAAGTGTAGTGTGTAGATAATGCAATTTTAAACATTTTCCAATATTTATTTTAAAATGTATAGCTCTATTACAATGTAAGAGTGAAATAATATCGATTTTATTCTGTATTTCATAAACCTAAAGGCAATTGTCTGCATTATAGCGAGTACACATTGCAGTTTAGGCGATTTAGAGCCACTACAGGCTATTTGTGGAACATCTCGCAGAAAAACTGATTATATTGAATGGATTTCCCAAGTTGCGCGGATGGTATCCTAGCAACTGGTGACGTAGTCAATTTGCCAGCAGAGTTTACTAGTGGTTCTGTGCCAGGAAGTCAAATAGCGAAAACAGACAGCTCTCAACGTCTGGAAAAACTCGCAAAACAACAATGGCAAATGTCCGATTTGCCAAGCCTTAAAACCATGAAATTCCACCCATTTTTGTGACATAGTTGAGCAGAAAATTGTTTTCCAACGTTGCTTCACGGCAGCTATGCGATAAATTACATATTAACAATGATATAACTTTGTGACATGAACTCAAACCCGCCGGTCGTAGAACAGACACGTGACAAGCTGTGTGCATCGGTAGCGTAGTTTCACGTCAAACTACGCAAATTAATTGTTTTATATCATCCGAGAGTTTATTTTGGAATATTACATTTAGTTTACATTGTATTTACAAACATTCATATCTGTAATTAACGAAAATGTAATAAAGAGACCGTATATGGACGATTTTCCATAGCAGTTTCTTATTATTTTCTTGCTGACCTTTTAATCAGTTTTTTTCCCTCGAAATTCAAGTCACTAAAGTACTCCCTTTAATTTTTAAAACCTGGTATAGATATGTTGATGATATTTTTGCTATTGTTCCTGATAAATTAACGATTTTTAGTTAATTGATGCAAATTAATCATTTCTTCTCACTAGCCGTATTGTCGCCAGGCCATTGTTGAACGAGGCGGCGAGGCATTCAAATGGATGCGTGTGCAGTGTGTAGATAAATGCTCGCCGAAACGGCAGCCCGCCCGGAAAAGATGAGTTAGTAGGTAATTGAACGCGTGCTGGTAAGCAGCTGTGTTTGTTGACCTTGTATGTTGTATTGTGTATGTGTATGAAGCGCATTTCTGGGAAATAAAGTGCAATTTTTGGTGTTTGTAACCTGGAGTTTTGATTTTTCCAACCCACAAAGTCACAGTATATAGGCTAAGGTTTTTGATAGATAGAGTCAACATGAACAATTCAATGTCATGGCTGGGATTTGAACCCGGATCTACTGGTTTCCGTCCAGTCGCTCTAACCCATTGAGCTGCCATTGCCAACGCGCCGTCCTGACCTCAAATTCTCCATTTGAGTCGTATATTTCCCTGGTAGACCACTAAGGGCCCTCGCATTCGAGACACACCATTTGTGACGACTTACTATCTTAAGTACTTGAGTCCCAGGCTTCATCAGCCTGGACTGGAGCGACTGGACGAAAATCAAGAAGTCCGTGGTTCAAATCCCGGCAATGACATCGAATTTTTTATGTTGACTCCATCTATCAAAACCCTTAGCCTATATACGGCTAGTGTGAGGAAATTATTAATTTCCATTAATTAACTAAAATAATAAAAGCTAAATGAGTTAAATAAGAGTTAAATAATAAGAGTTCAATCGTTACTTCCCTTGATGATACAGTGCTTGTTCCCAAAGGGATGTGAGCCCATTTTTCGTCACAATTCAATCCAAAAACTGGAACATTTTTGTTGACCAAGACGCGGTATAAAAAGTTTTCTGTGGTGGTTTAGCCCCTGGGGTACCATTTATCAACCCTCCCCTCTTTACTACAAGACCTTCCTTTCAGTTCTCTGAACGTCTCCCAAATGTTTTGAACAAGTGTGTTTATTTCTAGATATTCTTTTAAAAAAAGCCGAACAGCAACTTACCAGTAAACCAATCTGGCGGTAACCAAGGAGTACCAACAATGAAACTACTACAACGTGTTTGTTTCACATTAAGCTAACAGAATATAATAAGATTAAATTTTAGTGCGAAAAATTATGACTGTAAAAAAATTATGATCATTCTTAATTGAACAGCCCTCGTGATAAAAGCTCTTATGCATGTTAATTAAGATACACGAACGCAGTTTAAGCAAAAATATAAATAAACCGCTGTTTAATAATAAGTACAGGTCCATGATGGATGACGCGTCTCTAATTTTTCCCTAATTTTTGGCAGCCAACACCCCCCCCCCCCTCTAAGTACAAGAATTCGCCGTTTTCTTTTTAGCTGACGTTGTTAGATTACTCATATGATGGGTCCATTTTTCCGAGGGGTTTACTGAATTACTTTGCCATGTATACTCTAATAAAGTTTGTAAAATCACCTGGAAACCGGAATTCGCTCTCAGTAAAGCAGTCATATGTTTTTGAGGTGTACTTAAGCGTTTTGCCCGTTAAGGGTATGTATGACTGAAATTTTCAAATTCTGAACTAATAATGCTAGCTTTTTCAAATTTACACCATATGTGTAGTATAATGTAAACATGTTACAACCTAAATTTAAACCATTTTTCTCCAGCAGCTTAGAAATTATGAAAAATTTTGTATGTTTTTTGTTACGTCACTAAAAAAGTCCCTTGCGACAAAATATTTTGAATTTTGGTCTAATATTTTAACCCTATGTTCATAATACACATACTTTTTGAAATTGCTCTGGGTTTTTCTGTGTCTCCTTTAGTTTAGGTCACAAAAATTTTTTAATTTACAAATATTCTTTTTTGTCTAAAAAACTGTAAGTTTTGTGTTTGAAAATTAAAAATATATGCTTATATACATTTCACAATAAAACCTAGGGCAATTTCCATTCCTCATGATGTTCTGAACCTGTGTAGGAAATTTCATGAATGTAGTACAAAAACTGCATCGCAAGGAGCATTTTACAGGAAGAAAAATGCTGAAAATATGAACATTGAGAAAACAGCGATTAAAGATTTGATTGCATAACTCACATTAAAATCCACCATGCTGATAGGTTGGACCCTCAGATTTCTTTTTCCTCTCCTCTGTTGCTGCTTTTTCCACCTTTTTCTTCTTTAGATGTTGTTTTTCTTCTGCACAACTTCGCTTCTTGCTTTGCAGGATACGAGTCTGATCTCGCTGCACTGAAGTTTTCCTTGCTGAGTCTACTACACTTTCACCTCTGATATTTTGCTGCAGCTCCAATGCCTTAAGACTACCCATGTTAAACTCACTGATGCTTTTAATAACAGCAAGATCCAATTTTTGTTTTGATATCAAAACTTCCTTTGGGCGCTTATTCCATATGACATGATGCAAAGATTCATTGGCATTCTGTGTTTTTCCTGTTTTGCACCTCTCTAGTAATGTTGTAGAAGCCAGCCTCTGATATATTGGCAACACTTTAGCAACTATTTTGTCTTCTAAAGCCTTATTTTTCTTTTCTTGAATTGAAAATTTAAGAACGGAAAACAGACAAAGAATGTGGATGTAGGCAAAAGAGGGCGTGACTCTGACAGAGTTTAAAGGCCACCGACATTTAAATAAGCATTTAAAAATGGCGTCCGGAGGCAAATTATGCATTTTTCACATTCGGGAATGTCTAAATTATTTTATAGAATTAAAATAAAAAAAGTCGTTATTTTCACGATTTTCATGAAATTTCAGTCATACATACCTTAAGGGAATGCACCACCGAAATTGGCTATAAATATGGGGAAAATAATTTTTTGTTAACCTAATAAAATACTTTGAACCTTGTAGTATCATAATCCAACTAAATTTATGAGTTTCGGTTACTTAAATACCCTCACATGACAATTTAAATGTCAGTGCGCACGTGCATGCCGGTCCTTGGATTTACAGAATTCAGTCTTTTGAGTTCGATTGAATGTACTAAATGAATACATTTGAAATTAGCGGGCAAAGTTTCTGGTGGAATTTTGTGCGTTGGTATGATCGTTATTTCTTACAATATGTGGCACCATGGAAGCAAAACACTGGCTACAAACATTGATAGCAAATAATAATGTTTATATATTTGCTTTTGTGTGAGTTTCTAACTTGGTCGTCATTTTCTTGTGTTTCTCGTTAAACTATATACTGTTTATATTTAACTGACGAGTTTTATTGTGGCATTTAACATTTATATGGGTATTTTATACATCAAAACGTGCATATAACTGTTACATAGGTTATAGGTAAAACATTCTTTGAAACAACTGAACATCTGTTGGCTGTGTACATGGTTAGGATCATGAATAGGCTAAATGATACATGGGAAGAACCACCTAAACATAACACAACAATGGGAATATACTTGAGGCCTGATGTCGTAAGAAAACTAATGCCTGTGTACCAAAGGCTGGCATCAGATGAAATCCTAAGGAGATGTACATTGGGCAAGGCACAAAATGTAAATGAAAGTTTACATAACGTGATATGACATAATTGCCCAAAGGAAATATTTGTGTCAAAGAAGAGACTTCAGGTTGCTGTGACATCAACCATCAGTGAATTCAATTTTGGTAGTTCTGCCTCAGTCATGCTGCAGTCAGACATAATGGACACAGATTTCATCAGCATCTCTAAAAATTAGCCAAGGGAAGGACCAATTACGCCTACTTCATTCAGAAATTTCTGCGATGGTAACTTCTAAAACATCCAGAAGGAAACTAAAATTGAAGAAAACTGCTGCAGAAGAGAGAAGGAACAGGCAGGACGGTTCAACTTATCTATCTGGAGGCTTTTAGTCTACCTCAAGGCGTGTAGCTGAGAAGGAAATTGTTTTGGATTTTAAAATTTGATTTACTCAGTTATAGTTTTTTCAAGATTTTTTGTCCTTCAAAATGTTCCACACGATTCAGTTTTGATTCAGTCCCTGTAAAATTTTCAAAACATATTTTTAGAAAGCAAACAAAGGTTTCTATCATATGAATATTTAATATTCGTCATATCTTAAAGTTATTGATATAAAAAGGCAAAGGTCTATTTTTTTTTTTTTTTTTTTTTTTGCTCCATACCTATTTTTCCCTCTGGAACTAAAGGCAGTATAAGAAATTCATATGACAGATCTTTTCTTCATCACCATCTGAATATTATTACAAATAGAAAAATGAAAATTTTGAAAATTTTCATCAGGTGAAGCGGTTTAAATTTTGCCCAAATTTTGAATTTAACAAATTAATTACTAAAGACAATTGAAGATATAAAACCAAATTTTACATTCTGTATCCACTATGCATAAGAACTAAGTAGTTGAAAATTGCTGGATTTGAGGTTTTCGGTGCTGCATCCCCTTACACCGCTATTCCTCCGAAGGCTTTTAAAACAGGGGCATTTGAAATCCAAAATTAGAATTTACTAACTAGGAAACCAAAAGAAATATCACCTTGAAAATAAATGTTGAGGTAAATTGAAGCAAAACTTTACAAAATTCCCTCCCATCTTACCAGTTGATCAATATACCCTGGCGCAGTTACTTTAATTGCAGACGTGTATCTCTTGAATTATACAAGAAGCACGGAGCACTTATCCCATCCATCACGGCTACCGGAGTGTTTTTAGTGACATTTGGTTACGTAAATGCAGGGCAAACTGCTCTTGATGAGAAAATGATTGATAGCAGTTTTATATAAAAGGTGGCACAGCGCTATAAGGTTCGAATCTCTTTTACTATCACGGTTCGAAACCAGTACAGTACACTCAACAATTCAATGTTACAGCCAAGACCGGCAATAGATTTGTTGCCAGATACCATAGCAACACTCCGGTACGACTCAAGTACAAAATTGTGATGGCATGAAATGTTCCCATCTCTGTAACCCGTCAAAATAGTACTCGGCGTTTTCCAACATATTCTCTTTGAAACTCTACACACTTCTCCCAGCGATGCTCCCATCTCTGTAACACGTCCAAAAAGTACTCGGCGTTTTCAACATAGTCTCCTTGTAACTCTACACACTTCTCCCAGCAATGTTCCCATCTCTGTAACCCATCCAAATAGTACTCGGCGGTTTTCAACATAGTCTCCTTGTAACTCTACACACTTCTCCCAGCAATGTTCCCATCTAAGTAACCCGTCCAAATAGTACTCGGCGGTTTTCAACATAGTCTCCTTGTAACTCTACACACTTCTCCCAGCGATGTTCCCATCTCTGTAACCCGTCCAAATAGTACTCGGCGTTTTTCAACATAGTCTCCTTGTAACTCTACACACTTCTCCCAGCGATGTTCTCATCTCTGTAACCCGTCCAAATAGTACTGGACGTTTTTCAACATAGTCTCCTTCTAACTCTACACACTTCTCCCAGCGATGCTCCCATCTCTGTAACCCATCCAAATAGTATTCGGTGTTTTTCAACATAGTCTCCTTGTAGCTCTATCCACTTCTCCCAGCGATGTTCTCATCTCTGTAACCGTCCAAATAGTACTCGGTGTCTTTCAACATAGTCTGCTTGTAACTCTACACACTTCTCCTAGCGATGCTTCCATCTCTGTAACACATCCAAATAGTACTCGGCGCTTTTCAACATAGTTTTCTTGTAACTCTACACACTTCTCCCAGCGATGCTTCCATCTATGTAACACATCCAAATAGTACTCGGCGCTTTTCTCTGCAAAATAATTGTTCACGAAGGTGAGTGCGTCTTCATTTCTCGAAAATCTGTCCTCAGAGAGCAATTTTCATATGAGGGAACAAAAAGAAGTCGCTTGGAGCTAGATCTGGTGAGTCAAGCAGTTCAAACCGTAATTCGTGGATTTTTACCATTGCAACCGCTGAGGTGTCAGACAGTGCGTTGTCTTGGTGAGACAGGATTATCTTTTTCTGCAAATGTGGCCGTTTTTCCGCAAGTTGTGCCTTCAGCTTGTCAAGTAATGATGCGTAGTATACTCCTGTAATGGTTTTTAATTTTTGATTAGAATAACTCGATGGTTATCAACAAATATTTTGTCACTTTTGGATCCCGCTCCCTCTTTGCAGTCCACTGTTTGGACTGTAATTTTGTTTCGGGCGTATAATGGTGTATCCAAGTTTCATCTACAGTAATTAATCGACGCCAAAACTCGGATTTATTGACCCTAAACTGCGCCAACAGAGCGTTGGAAATGTTCTTTCGGAACACGTTTTTGGTCTAACGTGAGCATGCGCGGCACCCAACGCACAAACAGCTTTCCCATGGCTAAATGTTGATTTAGTATGTGACAAACACGTTCTTTTGACATGTTCATAGCCTCTGCTATCTCTCTCACTTTAATTCGGCGGTCGCCTAACACCATTTGGTGAACTTTGGCGATGTTTTCGTCGGTCATCCCAAACGTTCGTCTCCCAAGCTCTTACGGCCACGTTTAAATTCAGCTGTCCAAAATTTCGCTGTGTTAAATGATGGTGCAGAGTCCCCATACACAAAATCCAACTCCTCTTTATTTGCGTAGGCGTATTGCCTTTCAGAAACAAATATTTAATGGCAGCTCGATACTCGATTTTGTCTATTTTCATAAAAATACTAACATCAGCTAATTCAAAAGACTGCTACATAACAAGTGAGCATCCAAAATGGCTGAAACTTTGGCGAGTAACTGTCAACAGATGAAGGATGAAAATCTCTAGCTTTTATTTACGAGTGCTGCCATCTTCATGTTGAGGTCGGAAACTTTTCAGACCACCCTTGATGTCGGAAGATAGTCTAGACGAAAATGATATCAATGATTAGGAGCCTAGACGTTCCTGGAGAGACACAGCTGATGTTCCGAATTTGTGAAGCTGGCAACTTATAACAAGTTGAAGGTGAAAAACAGTCACCGCTCTCCGCTCCTGGGACGACATATTTCATTTAGTAAATAATTCTTCATTTTCAGCAATTAGTTTGTTTCGCTTACTGTGCACGAGTGATTTATTATCTCCTTTAAACTTTGTCTAACATTTACAAAATGTGTTGAGTCTCCTTGCGTTTTCATACTTTATTTGTTCCGAGTATGTTTAAGCTTCTTTTACAATTTTAAAACCTATTTTAACTCTGTTTTCCCAAAATATTTCCGAAAACACTTTCCGCTTTCTCCCGAGTGTAAAAAGCTTTCGTACATTAAAATACAAGGATGTAAGGGAATGGGATTCTAGAAAAATCATATTTAACTCACGTTTTATTTGTTTGTACGTAATATACAAATTAATTATTTTCCCTTAATAAATGAGCGCTATGGCTCAGCTGGTTTCAATTGCCCTTTCTATTTTAAGTATCTAACTTATTAGTAACATTTTTCGCCTTTAAAATCGCTTACAATTTTTTTTCTTTCTGTATACATGGATGTTTTTGACAATGTCCTCCTGTAGAAACATGCAGAGATTTACTGGGTCATATTTACGTTTCGCCCCTACTCTCCTATTTAACGTTAATCGATTTGTTAATCGGTGGGTCGATAAAGCACTGAGTGTTACAGGAGGCGATGTTTTAGTTGTACTCATTGTCCGCTAGGAGACAATCGTCCGCTTCTTCCTGTCCAGAGAGGGCTCCACCTGTAATATCTTACACTGGGGAAGAAGTCAGTAATTTTTTTACAAAGCTGTATACAATATTTTAACTACGTTCTTTATAATATTGCTTAGATTTAATCGTTGTTTGTTGCTTCGAAACGAACAGTAGCTAGAACATATACGGACGAAATATCCAGCAAATAATTAATGATGTGTGGGAAAGGAAGCCTTGTGAACTAAGTATATCTATTTTCATCTGTAATCGATTTATAATTTTTGTCATTAATCACTTCACTGTATCATTGTGCGCATTTGCTAGATTTTTTCACGATTCTAACCTCAAAAATCACGTTGATTGGAACTAAAGAGCAGGTTGTTACTGACACAGAGAGCGCGAAGGTCACCGCCTTGTCGAAGCTATTCTTTACATTTGACTTTGCCAGCAGTTAAAAGTTTTAACAGACATAGTCACTACATGGGTTAGTGCCACTTTCTACACAGTGGCGAAGTGTTCTGATTTTTGCAAACTATAATATTGGTTTTTGCAACCTGCTCTATTTATTTTAAACCCATCTTCTTTGTCTGTTACTGATCTGAGACAGATTTTTGTTTATCTCTTACAGTTTACCAAGTTCGCCTGATAGGTTCCGAGCATCGCAAGAAAAACAAATCTATATTTCCAAACATAATCTACATAAAGGTTCATGCATTTGTCATATGTGTTCAAATTTAATTAAACATCCCTGTAGTGCTATTTATCATAATCCTCAAAATAGTTGCGTACCGTTTCAAAGACGTCATTACTGTGAAATCCTCGTCCTCCAATAAATTGTTTGAGGTTCGGGAAGAGGTGATAGTCACTGGGTACTAGATCTGGCAAATAGAGTCCATGTTCAAGTAATTCCAACTATAACTGCCAGATTCTTCCCACTGTACTCAGGGAAGGATGGGCCGGAGCATTGTCGTCAAGAAACTATATTTTCCTTGCCAAAGGTTTTTTCTTTTTTTCATCTCATCAATTAAACGCTGCAGTAAGCTTGCGTAGTAGTCGCAAGTGATACTTTTACCATTTTCCAAGTAATCAATTGAAATAATTCCCTGTGTATCCCAGAAAATACTCCCCATAACCTTGTTAGCTGACAAAATTGACTTTGCCTTCTTTGGAGTTGGTTCACCTGACACAGTCAACTGTTTTGACTTTGACTTACTTTCTGGAGTGTAGTGATGTATCCAAGTTTCATTCATGGTAATAAGTCGTCTCAAAAATTCGCTGTGATTTATACGGCAGAGCTCCAAATTCTTAACAGAAACAGTTTTTTTTTTTCCATCACTACTACTCGTAAGTCCCATTTTAAACTCTACAACCAACCTTTTAATTATTGTATATGAAGTGACAAGAGCGAGGCTCATCACTAGTATTCGTACGTCCCATTTTAAACTCTACAACCAACCTTTTAATTATTGTATATGAAGGGACAGAGCGAGGCTCATCACTAGAACGCGTACGTCCCATTTTAAACACGACAACCAACCTTTTAATTATAGTATATGAAGGGACAGAGTGAGGCTCATCACTAGTACTCGTACGTCCCATTTTTAACTCTACAACCAACCTTTTAATTATTGTATATGAAGGGACAGAGCGAGGCTCATCACTAGTGCTCGTACGTCACATTTTAAACTCAACAACCAACCTTTTAATTTTTGTATATGAAGGGACAGAGTGAGGCTCATCACTAGTACTCGTACGTCCCATTTTAAACTCTACAACCAACCTTTTAATTATTGTATATGAAGGGACAGAGCGAGGCTCATCACTAGTACTCGTATGTCCCATTTTAAACTCTACAACCAACCTTTTAATTATTGTATATGAAGTGACAAGAGCGAGGCTCATCACTAGTATTCGTACGTCCCATTTTAAACTCTACAACCAACCTTTTAATTATTGTATATGAAGGGACAGAGCGAGGCTTATCACTAGTGCTCGTACGTCCCATTTTAAACTCTACAACCAACCTTTTAATTATTGTATATGAAGGGACAGAGCGAGGCTTATCACTAGTACTCGTACGTCCCATTTTAAACTCTACAACCAACCTTTTAATTATTGTATATGAAGGGACAGAGCGAGGCTTATCACTAGTGCTCGTACGTCCCATTTTAAGCTCTACAACCAACCTTTTAATTATTGTATATGAAGTGACAGTGCGGGGCTCATCACTAGTGCTCGTACGTCCCATTTTAAACTCTAGAACCAACCTTTTAATTATTGTATATGAAGGGACAGAGCGAGGCTTATCACTAGTACCCGTACGTCCCATTTTAAACTCTACAACCAACCTTTTAATTATTGCATATGAAGTGACAGTGCGAGGCTCATCACTAGTGCTCGTACGTCCCATTTTAAACTCTACAACCAACCTTTTAATTATTGTATATGAAGGGACAGAGCGAGGCTTATCACTAGTGCTCGGTCGTCCCATTTTAAACTCTACAACCGACCTTTTAATTATTGTATATGAAGGGACAGAGCGAGGCTTATCACTAGTGCTCGTACGTCCCATTTTAAGCTCTACAACCAACCTTTTAATTATTGTATATGAAGTGACAGTGCGAGGCTCATCACTAGTGCTCGTACGTCCCATTTCAAACTCTACAACCAACCTTTTAATTATTGTATATGAAGGGACAGAGCGAGGCTTATCACTAGTACTCGTACGTCCCATTTTAAACTCTACAACCAACCTTTTAATTATTGTATATGAAGTGACAGTGCGAGGCTCATCACTAGTGCTCGTACGTCCCATTTTAAACTCTACAACCAACCTTTTAATTATTGTATATGAAGGGACAGAGCGAGGCTTATAACTAGTACTCGTACGTCCCATTTTAAACTCTACAACCAACCTTTTAATTATTGTATATGAAGTGACAGTGCGAGGCTCATCACTAGTGCTCGTACGTCCCATTTTAAACTCTACAACCAACCTTTTAATTATTGTATATGAAGGGACAGAGCGAGGCTTATCACTAGTGCTCGGTCGTCCCATTTTAAACTCTACAACCAACCTTTTAATTATTGTATATGAAGTGACAGAGCGAGGCTCATCACAAGTGCTCGTACGTCCCATTTTAAACTCTACAACCAACCTTTTAATTATTGTATATGAAGGGACAGAGCGAGGCTTATCACTAGTGCTCGTACGTCCCATTTTAAGCTCTACAACCAACCTTTTAATTATTGTATATGAAGTGACAGTGCGAGGCTCATCACTAGTGCTCGTACGTCCCATTTTAAACTCTACAACCAACCTTTTAATTATTGTATATGAAGGGACAGAGCGAGGCTTATCACCAGTACTCGTACGTCCCATTTTAAACTCTACAACCAACCTTTTAATTATTGTATATGAAGGGACAGAGTGAGGCTCATCACTAGTACTCGTACGTCCCATTTTAAACTTTACGACCAACCTTTTAATTATTGTATATGAAGGGACAGAGCGAGGCTCATCACTAGTACTCGTATGTCCCATTTTAAAATCTACAACCAACCTTTTAATTATTGTATATGAAGTGACAAGAGCGAGGCTCATCACTAGTATTCGTACGTCCCATTTTAAACTCTACAACCAACCTTTTAATTATTGTATATGAAGGGACAGAGCGAGGCTTATCACTAGTACTCGTACGTCCCATTTTAAACTCTACAACCAACCTTTTAATTATTGTATATGAAGGGACAGAGCGAGGCTCATCACTAGTACTCGTACGTCCCATTTTAAACTCTACAACCAACCTTTTAATTATTGTATATGAAGGGACAGAGCGAGGCTTATCACTAGTGCTCGTACGTCACATTTTAAACTCTACAACCAACCTTTTAATTATTGTATATGAAGGGACAGAGCGAGGCTTATCACTAGTACTCGTACGTCCCATTTTAAACTCTACAACCAACCTTTTAATTATTGTATATGAAGGGACAGAGCGAGGCTTATCACTAGTGCTCGTACGTCCCATTTTAAGCTCTACAACCAACCTTTTAATTATTGTATATGAAGTGACAGTGCGGGGCTCATCACTAGTGCTCGTACGTCCCATTTTAAACTCTACAACCAACCTTTTAATTATTGTATATGAAGGGACAGAGCGAGGCTTATCACTAGTACTCGTACGTCCCATTTTAAACTCTACAACCAACCTTTTAATTATTGCATATGAAGTGACAGTGCGAGGCTCATCACTAGTGCTCGTAAGTCCCATTTTAAACTCTACAACCAACCTTTTAATTATTGTATATGAAGGGACAGAGCGAGGCTTATCACTAGTGCTCGGTCGTCCCATTTTAAACTCTACAACCAACCTTTTAATTATTGTATATGAAGTGACAGAGCGAGGCTCATCACTAGTGCTCGTACGTCCCATTTTAAACTCTACAACCAACCTTTTAATTATTGTATATGAAGGGACAGAGCGAGGCTTATCACTAGTGCTCGTACGTCCCATTTTAAGCTCTACAACCAACCTTTTAATTATTGTATATGAAGTGACAGTGCGAGGCTCATCACTAGTGCTCGTACGTCCCATTTTAAACTCTACAACCAACCTTTTAATTATTGTATATGAAGGGACAGAGCGAGGCTTATCACTAGTGCTCGTACGTCCCATTTTAAACTCTACAACCAACCGTTTAATTATTGTATATGAAGTGACAGTGCGAGGCTCATCACTAGTGCTCGTACGTCCCATTTTAAACTCTACAACCAACCTTTTAATTATTGTATATGAAGGGACAGAGCGAGGCTTATCACTAGTACTCGTAGGTCCCATTTTAAACTCTACAACCAACCTTTTAATTATTGTATATGAAGTGACAGTGCGAGGCTCATCACTAGTGCTCGTACGTCCCATTTTAAACTCTACAACCAACCTTTTAATTATTGTATATGAAGTGACAGTGCGAGGCTCATCACTAGTGCTCGTACGTCCCATTTTAAACTCTACAACCAACCTTTTAATTATTGTATATGAAGGGACAGAGCGAGGCTTATCACTAGTATTCGTACGTCCCATTTTAAACTCTACAACCAACCTTTTAATTATTGTATATGAAGGTACAGAGCTAGGCTCATCTCTAGTACTCGTACGTCCCATTTTAAACTCTACAACCAACCTTTTAATTTATGTATATGAAGGGACAGAGCTAGGCTCATCACTAGTGCTCGTACGTCCCATTTTAAACTCTACAACCAACCTTTTAATTATTGTATATGAAGGGACAGAGCGAGGCTCATCACTAGTATTCGTACGTCCCATTTTAAACTCTACAACCAACCTTTTAATTGTTGTATATGAAGGGACAGAGCGAGGCTCATCACTAGTGCTCGTACGTCCCATTTTAAACTCTACAACCAACCTTTTAATTATTGTATATGAAGGGACAGAGCGAGGCTCATCACTAGTGCTCGTACGTCCCATTTTAAACTCTACAACCAACCTTTTAATTATTGTATATGAAGGGACAGAGCGAGGCTCATCACTAGTGCTCGTACGTCCCATTTTAAACTCTACAACCAACCTTTTAATTATTGTATATGAAGGGACAGAGCGAGGCTCATCACTAGTGCTCGGTAGTCCCATTTTAAACTCTACAACCAACCTTTTAATTATTGTATATGAAGTGACACAGCGAGGCTCATCACTAGAACTCGTACGTCCCATTTTAAACACTACAACCAACCTTTTAATTATTGTATATGAAGTGACAGAGCGAGGCTCATCACTAGTACTCGTACGTCCCATTTTAAACTCTACAACCAACCTTTTAATTATTGTATATGAAGTGACAGAGCGAGGCTCATCACTAGTGCTCGTACGTCCCATTTTAAACTCTACAACCAACCTTTTAATTATTGTATATGAAGTGACAGAGCGAGGCTCATCACTAGTGCTCGTACGTCCCATTTTAAACTCTACAACCAACCTTTTAATTATTGTATATGAAGTGACAGAGCGAGGCTCATCACTAGTGCTCGTACGTCCCATTTTAAACTCTACAACCAACCTTTTAATTATTGTATATGAAGTGACAGAGCGAGGCTCATCACTAGTGCTCGTACGTCCCATTTTAAACTCTACAACCAACCTTTTAATTATTGTATATGAAGTGACAGAGCGAGGCTCATCACTAGTGCTCGTACGTCCCATTTTAAACACTACAACCAACCTTTTAATTATTGTATATGAAGGGACAGAGTGAGGCTCATCACTAGTGCTCGTACGTCCCATTTTAAACTCTACAACCAACCTTTTAATTATTGTATATGAAGGGACAGAGCGAGGCCCATCACTAGTGCTCGTACGTCACATTTTAAAATCTACAACCAACCTTTTAATTATTGTATATGAAGTGACAGAGCGAGGCTCATCACTAGTGCTCGTACGTCCCATTTTAAACACTACAACCAACCTTTTAATTATTGTATATGAAGGCACAGAGCGAGGCTCATCACTAGTGCTCGTACGTCCCATTTTAAACTCTACAACCAACCTTTTAATTATTGTATATGAAGGGACAGAGCGAGGCCCATCACTAGTGCTCGTACGTCACATTTTAAAATCTACAACCAACCTTTTAATTATTGTATATGACGTGACAGAGCGAGGCTCATCACTAGTACTCGTACGTCCCATTTTAAACTCGACAACCAACCTTTTAATTATTGTATATGAAGGGACAGAGCGAGGCTCATCACTAGTACTCGTACGTCCCATTTTAAACTCGACAACCAACCTTTTAATTATTGCATATGAAGGGACAGAGCGAGGCCCATCACTAGAACTCGTACGTCACATTTTAAACTATACAACCAACCTTTTAATTATTGTATATGAAGGGACAGAGCGAGGCTCATCACTAGTACTCGTACGTCCCATTTTAAACTCGACAACCAACCTTTTAATTATTGTATATGAAGGGACAGAGCGAGGCCCAACACTAGAACTCGTACGTCACATTTTAAACTATACAACCAACCTTTTAATTATTGTATATGAAGGGACAGAGCGAGGCTTATCACTAGTGCTCGTACGTCCCATTTTAAGCTCTACAACCAACCTTTTAATTATTGTATATGAAGTGACAGTGCGGGGCTCATCACTAGTGCTCGTACGTCCCATTTTAAACTCTAGAACCAACCTTTTAATTATTGTATATGAAGGGACAGAGCGAGGCTTATCACTAGTACTCGTACGTCCCATTTTAAACTCTACAACCAACCTTTTAATTATTGCATATGAAGTGACAGTGCGAGGCTCATCACTAGTGCTCGTACGTCCCATTTTAAACTCTACAACCAACCTTTTAATTATTGTATATGAAGGGACAGAGCGAGGCTTATCACTAGTGCTCGGTCGTCCCATTTTAAAGTCTACAACCGACCTTTTAATTATTGTATATGAAGGGACAGAGCGAGGCTTATCACTAGTGCTCGTACGTCCCATTTTAAGCTCTACAACCAACCTTTTAATTATTGTATATGAAGTGACAGTGCGAGGCTCATCACTAGTGCTCGTACGTCCCATTTCAAACTCTACAACCAACCTTTTAATTATTGTATATGAAGGGACAGAGCGAGGCTTATCACTAGTACTCGTACGTCCCATTTTAAACTCTACAACCAACCTTTTAATTATTGTATATGAAGTGACAGTGCGAGGCTCATCACTAGTGCTCGTACGTCCCATTTTAAACTCTACAACCAACCTTTTAATTATTGTATATGAAGGGACAGAGCGAGGCTTATAACTAGTACTCGTACGTCCCATTTTAAACTCTACAACCAACCTTTTAATTATTGTATATGAAGTGACAGTGCGAGGCTCATCACTAGTGCTCGTACGTCCCATTTTAAACTCTACAACCAACCTTTTAATTATTGTATATGAAGGGACAGAGCGAGGCTTATCACTAGTGCTCGGTCGTCCCATTTTAAACTTTACAACCAACCTTTTAATTATTGTATATGAAGTGACAGAGCGAGGCTCATCACAAGTTTTCGTACGTCCCATTTTAAACTCTACAACCAACCTTTTAATTATTGTATATGAAGGGACAGAGCGAGGCTTATCACTAGTGCTCGTACGTCCCATTTTAAGCTCTACAACCAACCTTTTAATTATTGTATATGAAGTGACAGTGCGAGGCTCATCACTAGTGCTCGTACGTCCCATTTTAAACTCTACAACCAACCTTTTAATTATTGTATATGAAGGGACAGAGCGAGGCTTATCACCAGTACTCGTACGTCCCATTTTAAACTCTACAACCAACCTTTTAATTATTGTATATGAAGTGACAGTGCGAGGCTCATCACTAGTGCTCGTACGTCCCATTTTAAACTCTACAACCAACCTTTTAATTATTGTATATGAAGGTACAGAGCTAGGCTCATCTCTAGTACTCGTACGTCCCATTTTAAACTCTACAACCAACCTTTTAATTATTGTATATGAAGGGACAGAGCGATGCTCATCACTAGTATTCGTACGTCCCATTTTAAACTCTACAACCAACCTTTTAATTATTGTATATGAAGGGACAGAGTGAGGCTCATCACTAGTACTCGTACGTCCCATTTTAAACTCTACGACCAACCTTTTAATTATTGTATATGAAGGGACAGAGCGAGGCTCATCACTAGTACTCGTATGTCCCATTTTAAAATCTACAACCAACCTTTTAATTATTGTATATGAAGTGACAAGAGCGAGGCTCATCACTAGTATTCGTACGTCCCATTTTAAACTCTACAACCAACCTTTTAATTATTGTATATGAAGGGACAGAGCGAGGCTTATCACTAGTACCCGTACGTCCCATTTTAAACTCTACAACCAACCTTTTAATTATTGTATATGAAGGGACAGAGCGAGGCTCATCACTAGTACTCGTACGTCCCATTTTAAACTCTACAACCAACCTTTTAATTATTGTATATGAAGGGACAGAGCGAGGCTTATCACTAGTGCTCGTACGTCACATTTTAAACTCTACAACCAACCTTTTAATTATTGTATATGAAGGGACAGAGCGAGGCTTATCACTAGTACTCGTACGTCCCATTTTAAACTCTACAACCAACCTTTTAATTATTGTATATGAAGGGACAGAGCGAGGCTTATCACTAGTGCTCGTACGTCCCATTTTAAGCTCTACAACCAACCTTTTAATTATTGTATATGAAGTGACAGTGCGGGGCTCATCACTAGTGCTCGTACGTCCCATTTTAAACTCTACAACCAACCTTTTAATTATTGTATATGAAGGGACAGAGCGAGGCTTATCACTAGTACTCGTACGTCCCATTTTAAACTCTACAACCAACCTTTTAATTATTGCATATGAAGTGACAGTGCGAGGCTCATCACTAGTGCTCGTAAGTCCCATTTTAAACTCTACAACCAACCTTTTAATTATTGTATATGAAGGGACAGAGCGAGGCTTATCACTAGTGCTCGGTCGTCCCATTTTAAACTCTACAACCAACCTTTTAATTATTGTATATGAAGTGACAGAGCGAGGCTCATCACTAGTGCTCGTACGTCCCATTTTAAACTCTACAACCAACCTTTTAATTATTGTATATGAAGGGACAGAGCGAGGCTTATCACTAGTGCTCGTACGTCCCATTTTAAGCTCTACAACCAACCTTTTAATTATTGTATATGAAGTGACAGTGCGAGGCTCATCACTAGTGCTCGTACGTCCCATTTTAAACTCTACAACCAACCTTTTAATTATTGTATATGAAGGGACAGAGCGAGGCTTATCACTAGTACTCGTACGTCCCATTTTAAACTCTACAACCAACCGTTTAATTATTGTATATGAAGTGACAGTGCGAGGCTCATCACTAGTGCTCGTACGTCCCATTTTAAACTCTACAACCAACCTTTTAATTATTGTATATGAAGGGACAGAGCGAGGCTTATCACTAGTACTCGTAGGTCCCATTTTAAACTCTACAACCAACCTTTTAATTATTGTATATGAAGTGACAGTGCGAGGCTCATCACTAGTGCTCGTACGTCCCATTTTAAACTCTACAACCAACCTTTTAATTATTGTATATGAAGTGACAGTGCGAGGCTCATCACTAGTGCTCGTACGTCCCATTTTAAACTCTACAACCAACCTTTTAATTATTGTATATGAAGGGACAGAGCGAGGCTTATCACTAGTACTCGTACGTCCCATTTTAAACTCTACAACCAACCTTTTAATTATTGTATATGAAGGTACAGAGCTAGGCTCATCTCTAGTACTCGTACGTCCCATTTTAAACTCTACAACCAACCTTTTAATTTATGTATATGAAGGAACAGAGCTAGGCTCATCACTAGTGCTCGTACGTCCCATTTTAAACTCTACAACCAACCTTTTAATTATTGTATATGAAGGGACAGAGCGAGGCTCATCACTAGTATTCGTACGTCCCATTTTAAACTCTACAACCAACCTTTTAATTGTTGTATATGAAGGGACAGAGCGAGGCTCATCACTAGTGCTCGTACGTCCCATTTTAAACTCTACAACCAACCTTTTAATTATTGTATATGAAGGGACAGAGCGAGGCTCATCACTAGTGCTCGTACGTCCCATTTTAAACTCTACAACCAACCTTTTAATTATTGTATATGAAGGGACAGAGCGAGGCTCATCACTAGTGCTCGTACGTCCCATTTTAAACTCTACAACCAACCTTTTAATTATTGTATATGAAGGGACAGAGCGAGGCTCATCACTAGTGCTCGGTAGTCCCATTTTAAACTCTACAACCAACCTTTTAATTATTGTATATGAAGTGACACAGCGAGGCTCATCACTAGAACTCGTACGTCCCATTTTAAACACTACAACCAACCTTTTAATTATTGTATATGAAGTGACAGAGCGAGGCTCATCACTAGTACTCGTACGTCCCATTTTAAACTCTACAACCAACCTTTTAATTATTGTATATGAAGTGACAGAGCGAGGCTCATCACTAGTGCTCGTACGTCCCATTTTAAACTCTACAACCAACCTTTTAATTATTGTATATGAAGTGACAGAGCGAGGCTCATCACTAGTGCTCGTACGTCCCATTTTAAACTCTACAACCAACCTTTTAATTATTGTATATGAAGTGACAGAGCGAGGCTCATCACTAGTGCTCGTACGTCCCATTTTAAACTCTACAACCAACCTTTTAATTATTGTATATGAAGTGACAGAGCGAGGCTCATCACTAGTGCTCGTACGTCCCATTTTAAACTCTACAACCAACCTTTTAATTATTGTATATGAAGTGACAGAGCGAGGCTCATCACTAGTGCTCGTACGTCCCATTTTAAACACTACAACCAACCTTTTAATTATTGTATATGAAGGGACAGAGTGAGGCTCATCACTAGTGCTCGTACGTCCCATTTTAAACTCTACAACCAACCTTTTAATTATTGTATATGAAGGGACAGAGCGAGGCCCATCACTAGTGCTCGTACGTCACATTTTAAAATCTACAACCAACCTTTTAATTATTGTATATGAAGTGACAGAGCGAGGCTCATCACTAGTGCTCGTACGTCCCATTTTAAACACTACAACCAACCTTTTAATTATTGTATATGAAGGCACAGAGCGAGGCTCATCACTAGTGCTCGTACGTCCCATTTTAAACTCTACAACCAACCTTTTAATTATTGTATATGAAGGGACAGAGCGAGGCCCATCACTAGTGCTCGTACGTCACATTTTAAAATCTACAACCAACCTTTTAATTATTGTATATGACGTGACAGAGCGAGGCTCATCACTAGTACTCGTACGTCCCATTTTAAACTCGACAACCAACCTTTTAATTATTGTATATGAAGGGACAGAGCGAGGCTCATCACTAGTACTCGTACGTCCCATTTTAAACTCGACAACCAACCTTTTAATTATTGCATATGAAGGGACAGAGCGAGGCCCATCACTAGAACTCGTACGTCACATTTTAAACTATACAACCAACCTTTTAATTATTGTATATGAAGGGACAGAGCGAGGCTCATCACTAGTACTCGTACGTCCCATTTTAAACTCGACAACCAACCTTTTAATTATTGTATATGAAGGGACAGAGCGAGGCCCAACACTAGAACTCGTACGTCACATTTTAAACTATACAACCAACCTTTTAATTATTGTATATGAAGGGACAGAGCGAGGCTTATCACTAGTACTCGTACGTCCCTTTTTAAACTCTACAACCAACCTTTTAATTATTGTATATGAAGGGACAGAGCGAGGCTTATCACCAGTATTCGTACGTCCCATTTTAAACTCTACAACCAACCTTTTAATTATTGTATATGAAGGGACAGAGCGAGGCTCATCACTAGTGCTCGTACGTCCCATTTTAAACTCTACAACCAACCTTTTAATTATTGTATATGAAGGGACAGAGCGAGGCTCATCACTAGTACTCGTACGTTCCATTTTAAACTATACAACCAACCTTTTAATTATTGTTTATGAAGGGAGAAATCCTTCAATGTACTGTCCATTTCCTCCTTGATTTCTTTAGGCGTGAAGTCTTTCAAATTGAAGTATTTAATCACTGCAAATCCTCCATTTTCCTGAAACCTCTACACTTTTCTTGTTTAAAATGTTGTCATTCATAAACTAAACAAGCTATTGACCTGTAACTATGGATACAAGCTAGCCTAGAGTTAAACTATATGATGGTATCCGTCACACGGGCATGTGGTGCCATCTCTACGCGAGGCACGGACTCATACAGAGGTCATTCAGAATGCACAGGACTTGTGTACATTCCCAGGAAGTTCAAGATTTACGTTTGTCATGAAAATATGTTACGGTACGGGTAAGAGGGTTGTCGGCGTCCGACAGAGATAGAAGATAGAGAGGCACTAGCTCCATAAAAGGGCTAGATAAAACAATATCGGCTGGATACAGCAAAAAAAAGTGACGCGATACATAGCAGCTCTCAAACTTTCCTTGAACATGGGATAGAATTTAGCGCATTACCACACATAAAAGGAAAAGTACATGACAGTTGAAAGTAGTAAATTATTATTCAACATAACTCGTCTGTTTTAGTGAGACCTATTTGTTTTACGCAGGAAAGTTTAGCCTCTCGTATCAACTCATTAAAAATCACTAAACTGGAAACGTCTTCCAAGGATTTTTGATTCAAAAGAAAGAATTTTTAGAAAAAATATATCGTATGTTTTTATAAACACCATAAATCCTGCATGAACATCAAATTTAAATACTTAAGTTCAGTATCTTGCAATAAGATGGCGTAATTAAGATTTTTGCTACATTTGGTATTTTTTATATTGGTTCTCACCACTTTAACATTGCACATCTTTTAGATTTTCTGTCACGTTTCCTTTATTCCGGAGGTATTTTGTGGGTAAATCGGCTGAATATTTTGAAAATCTTTCACGAAAGCTCTAATTGTCACGTAAATATGAAAGAATGGGCATTCTAGATTATGCCAAATGCTAACTTATACGCCACTTTGATGCACGCTACCGACCAAGGGTTGTCAATATTAATGCAGCTTATTCTAATGTTGTAAATTTTGAAGCAGCGTGGTCTACCTTCAGGGTAGACCAAAGAGTTCCGTCAAAGGGTATGCGTGGATATGTATAGGAGTAAGGATGGTTCTAATCACACTGGAATGCAAGTTTCAGACTGATTTAATGACTGTTTCTTTTTATCAAATTCGTAGTTGGTGACCAAGGATTACCAATATATCATTGTTCAAAGTTACCGTATGTCAAATGCATATTATGCGCTATTTACGTAGGAGCCAACAGATATCTTTTCTTATCGCTTCTGGTCTGCCTTCGTCCAAAACAGAACTAGAGCTGTTTCTTAATGGACCGCCAGCACATTTCTTCCTCTCTGGGGTACTGCAGCTGTTTGTGACTTTCACCTTTTGAAGCCTGTCTTTATTCACACCAAAATTCCTTTTGTGACTATTTTGTCCATTGTGATTATTAGTCTCGGTCATGTCATTATTAAGGGTCCGAACAATGCCTTTTGAAACGAAGTCAAGTGTTATTCACTGAGAATCCCTACTAAGAACCTTGTTCCTCAAGTGCCTTTTGTTTAAAGACTCAACTCAATGCACCTGCATGCGTTTTAACAAACACAAAATCTTCCTTTGAAATCCATTACGATTCTTTGTTCATTGCATCCCTTAATTTCGGTATCAAGAGCTATTCATTTTTGCCCGTTGGCAGCACTGATTAACTATCATAACAATAAGGTGAGTATTGGATGTAAGAAAAACTGGATTTTCTTATTGTACAAGTTTCTGGAGTAATTTCAATGCACATCCGTTATAAATCTATCTTAAACCAATATAAAAAATATCAAAATGCCACAAATGGAGCAGACATACCTTCTTTACGTAAAAGAAGCTCGATTTGTCATTTAGACTGAAAAAACACAATCGTATTACACAGCAAACAGTCTCAGGTAGATAACTTTTTCGTTCCAGCATAACAATACACCATCGTCACCTAGGGAACAGATTTTGTAAAACTAGTCCGTGTCGATCGCACTTACTTTACATAATTTCATATTTTGGGTAAACCGTAGCATAGAAATAGACAAAAGCTAGAGATATTTGTCAGCTTTTCCAAATGCTGGTGCTATTCGCTTGATTTTTTTTTATAGATTACATGGGATTTCAAAGCCGCCATACAAATACATGATTCTTTTTTCTGTACATGAATACTTACAACAAAGTTGTTTTAGTAAAGGTTAATTTAGATAAGCGTGAAGCAGGTAAAAAGGAATTTTATTTAAGCGCATAGGATCTCCCCAAAAGTTCGAAGACCCTGGCCTCCTCCTACCCGGGAGTGATGGAAAACTCCGGGGGTCTTTCCATAGGGCAATACCTGGTTTCCTAAAAAACGCCCCCCCCCCATCTACAACAACGTCAAGACGGCGCCTCCGAGGGGCTTTCTATAGGGCAAGACCTAGAGACTAACAAGGCTCCCCCCCTCTGGTCTATGGACTCAAGACGGGATGGAAGTGGATACGCCACTTACGCGCGCCAACCCCAAAGGGGAAGGCTAACCGATTAATCTCGGTAAGGCCGCCTGCTGATCTAGCACAACTTCTACTAGCTATGCTGGATAGTACGCGGGAATATATGGCTTCCCTCAACCCCGTCCGATAACCTACCTTATCTCCCACGGGTATCGGGAATCACTACCCCCCTCGAGTACAATCCAATCGGCAGTTCGGCCGAAGTTCCTCTAGTAACGTCGGAGATACCACGAGTACTAGGGGTCCGTAGGGCTCGCACCACGGCAGCTGAAGGGCACGGATCCCCTCTACTACGGGGAAGTAGAAGAAATACTGGCAGACCAAGAAAAAGATGGATACAACACTTAGACCGAAACGAGCCTTAATGGCTTAAACCGTGACTGTCTTCAGAGACTCGCAGTATTGCTAAAACTGCCGTTACGAAACTCAGTGAACCCTGGTTACAGAAACTAAAATTGCTAAAAAGCTTTCTGGTACAGAAAAGCATATCGAAGAGGAGCGGTACTTCTTTCCAAGTGTCAGTTTCAAACTATACTTAGATTTGGTGGAATACCTTCAGATATAATTAGTTTCGGAGACTTCCTTTCTGACACAGTATGAATCATTTGCTTGATATTACTTCCATATATGCTCTAGCTAACGTTCGTTTTGTAGCAATACACAACAATTAAATCTAAGTTATATGTATAAAGAACACAGTTACAATATACTACACAACTGTAAATAATCGCAAAGCTTCTTCCCCAGTATAAGATATTACAGGGGAGCCCTCTCTGGACAGCAACAAGCGGAAGGTTGTCTCCTAGCGGACAATCATTGTATAACAAATTTATTTATCGTGCTAACACTCACAGTGCTTTCAAAATACTACTGTGTCAAGGAAGTTCCATGAATTGGTTAATGAAATACACAGTATAAATCGCCTTCTGTAGCCCCTTCAAAATTATACATTTATTTTGTAGGCATTTTTTAGGAATATTTGTCTAATTGTCTCTTCGAAATCTCCTTTATGTCTTCTATCGACTGAAAACGGAAGCCTCGAAGTAGTAACCTGAGTTTTGGAAAGAGAAGAAGTAGAACCGGAACCAGATCAGGCGAATACGGTGGTTGTTTGATGAGATTCGTTGAGTTTTTTGGCCAGAAATCGTTCACAATGATAGCCTTGTGAGCTGGAGATTTATTGTAGTGCAGAATGCATGAGTTCTTTCCACAAATCTTGTCTTTTTCGTCGTATTTGTTCTCTCAAACGCCGCATAACTCTCAGGTAATAGTCTTCATTTCCGGCAATCTCTCTCAGATCTAAATGACGATTTTATGACAGCATTTCCTTCATCTTAGCGATGTTCGGCTGGCCGACCAGAGCGAGGGCAAGTATGCCACCACATCTCCACCACTTTTGAACTCACTGTATCACACATAAACACGTGTTTTTGACCGTGTCGATTCACCGTAAGGCCTCTGTCAATATTTTCAGCGATTCGGGACACAAATACCATTTACAATGCAAAATTTGAGACAGATTCTTTGTTCAATTTCAAAATCGCAACACATATTTGATATGCACTAACAAAATGGCCCCCTGTAAATAAACTAGTTGATAGATGACAATCAAACTCCGCGTGGGCATAGAGGAAAGATGATACCAACTTAGAGACCAGAATAATTCGAATATTCTCTTATACGACAGTTTTATGTGATACTTTCTTGGCATTGTAATTGGCGTAAATCCAAAATAATTTTCTTTTTGAATTTTGCTTAATTTTTTAAGCATTCACTTTCATTAAATATTTTATACAATGCAACGTAAAAATTAACTATGAAATTCAAATGACAGAACTTATTATTTTGAACTAAATGACAAATACTTATTTTTAAAAAAAAAACGTTCCTTTTGAAATCTTATTATGTGCAGTAGTTACCATAAGATAAGATTTTCTGCTGGGAAAGTTATGGCCATCTCATTCTTTGATATTCATGGAATGGTTTATCAACATGTTGTACCTGCACATACATCAGTAACTGGGCAGTATGACAGGGATGTCCTGAAAACATGGCAAGCCCATATCAGGCGCAAAAAAAACACATTTCCATGAAGCAGACTGGATGCTGCACCACGATAATGCGTGCCCGCATATTGCCAATGTTGTTGCTGAATATCTTGCAAAAATCAACGTGAAGTGCATCCCTCACCCTCCCTATAGTCCGGATTTAGCCCCATATGACTTTTTTCTATTCCCTAACTTGAAGAAATGCCTTCGTGGGAGGCATTATCCATCATCAGAAGCAGTGGTGAAGGCTGCGGAGGCGACTTTGAAGGATCTCTCAAAAAATGGTTTCCAGCATGTTTTTGAAGACTGGCAGAAACGCTGGGCCAAGTGCATCGCATTCAGGGGAGACTAGTTTGAGAAGGACCATCAAAATTATGAGGATGAGTAAAGGTACGTTGTTAAAAAAAAGTGATCATTGTTTATTGAACAGCCCTCGTACTATACAATTTCAGGATAACTAATTCAAACCTAAAGTACCTACTTTAAAATGAGTTCCTTGGAAAGTATATATTCCTTCAAAAGTTGCTCCTTTTGCATGTTTTCAGATTTATTAAGATGCACATTCATTCCTCCATTAGAAACAACATATATAAAATCCCAAAACTTCAAACTCCTTTGCTTTACCTCAATGTACGGAAGTGTTAATTTATTAAATTGCGTTTGCTTCTCCAGTCACTTGTCTAATATTCAGATGTAATGTCGGCCGAGCCACCGAGCCTTTCTCTCTTTTCCACGTTGTGCTCCCGAAACCTCGATAAGGCGATCTCTCCAATTACTGCCGCTGCATTCTGTAAACGTTTCACAACGGCCAAATTGAATCGGAAGCAAATTTTAAAAACCTTAAATAATGGTTACTCTCCAGACTATATATTAGCGTCCAAAATGTTAATTCGTGTATTATTTACAGCTCTAACATCCGCTGAGGGGATTGTGCTGAAGATACCTTGTATAAACTATCCTGATGCTGAAACTTTATGCTTGTATTTACTTCAAGTTAACTGCAGTTCACCAGGGCTTTACATTAATGCATTACGTTTAGTAAACACAAACAATTGTGCGCCAAAGTCAATGAAAAGT